>JAYKKM010000310.1:80000-300000 GCA_035772405.1 Chrysogorgia sp. JL179-B06
ATGTCTTCCAACCTACTGTACATTAGTTTTTATCTGACAATGTCTTATGTGTCCTATATATAGCTGTCACCTGTGATTGATTATATATACAGACATCCATTTTGTAGCTTTTGTAATTATCTTGGAAACTTTTAGAACAATTATCCCACAATAAATAGTTGCAATAGTCCCAATTATTGGGATCTTATCATAATTCCAATTCCTTTTGAGGCCCTTTTGGCAGTGATGCATTTGTCCACAAAAACACATATAGGGTCTTTGTTGGTGAGACACAATCGACATTGTCAGAATGGGTATTATTGGTATTTATGTAGTGCACAAAAGGCCTGTGTAACCACTATACTTTGTAATGCAAGTGCATGTAGTTATTGCAAGATCTATTACCTGAATATGTATTAATAATTGAACACTTGACTGTAGTGTCAGGATATGCTAATATAATGCAATATAATGTCATGTAATGCTTGCTAGTTAGAACAATTTTGGGGGCTACCACCATGGTGGTAGTTAACATACTATGGTAACCAGGAGAAAATCTTTGGTGAGGCATTATGAACTTGAAATTTATACTAGTATAGTACGTATAGCACGTATATAAGGGAAGTTTACACTTTACCATATCCGAGTGATCGTAAATTAAGTAATGATTGTTTTATGATGGTTAGGGTATTAAAAATGCTTTTTAGGATTAGTTAGGGTTCAGATTTAGGTTCTGTGGGGTTTAGGGTTTACTCCGGTAACGTAAAGTGTAAAATTTCCATACATTGTAAAACTGGTAGGGGCTCAGATTCCAAATATTGTGTCTTGGTGCACCCAATGACTGGAATCTGAGCCTATAAAACAGGCTAAATAGTTTAAAATCCTAGAATCAAACAAAAATGTTCAACTGAAGTCAACGTCAAAGCACTATTTTAGCCTGTTTTATGAATATATCTTTATGTAAATATATAAATATTATTCTTACAATATTAGTTTTGGTGTAATATAAAATTTATTAAATTATGTGGTGAAATACAAGAGGAAATTATTGTACTCTTGATCTTCTTAATTCATTTATTATGGCATAAAACAAGTAACATATTAGAAATGATCATAATTACACAAATCCATCATGCATTGCTAGTGTCACTTTTTTCATCTCTTTTCTCAATGCTTTCTTTTTTACCTGTTTTGCTTTGATACGGTATTTAGTAATGTAGTCTCTGGCATATGAGAACGAACGAACTTTCAAGTAAAGTTTAACAACATTTTCCAAGCACAGCTTTTGTGTTGAATTTGAAGGTTGAAGTTCAGAGGACACAACAATGTTATCCCACAAAGACTTAACAGTAGGAGAGCTTAATGTAGAATTACAGATTATTTCTGCTGGGATATTTCTCAGTGTTAAACTACTGTTATCAACATGTTCTCTGAAGGAAATTTCAGCAACTTTTAAAATTTCCACTAAGTCATTGCAGGGAGTGACAAGACCTCCCCTTGTTCGGGCAGATATATAATTATTTGGTTCTGAACTTTTCATGTTCTGCAGCAATGCCTGTAGTTCTTGGTTTCCTTCTCCCTTTTTTTCCCTGTTCAGTTGGTGCAGTTTTCCAATCACATACCCTGCCACATAGGAAAGAGGTCCATATTCAGCTGGGTCAATTTCCAATGGCTTAGCTGTTGAACTGTCTTTGCCTGTGGTTTGACTGGTGTTGTAGAAACCTATCAGATGCTCTGGAAGATGAATCATTATCAAATTTGCTACTTTGTAGTCTTGGCAGTTCAGTAATTCGCATGATCGCGGGATCAAACCGTAGAAAGATTCAAGAAGTTTGTCTTGATTCTTCTTACAACAAAAGGTTTCATAAAGTGGCAATAAGGCGTTGAACAAAGCAACAGTGGAAGAAACAGCATTTAAACATACAGTTATTTCTGTTCCATAAAAGTTCTCCTCTATGATTCTTTCTTTGATCGATTCCACAAATGAAGCCACTGTGTCTTCACAAAGTGCAACACGAGTTTCGTCCAGTTGACCACCTTCCAACAAATGCTTCGATTTTGTATGCCGAGTTAAGCCTCCTTTCGACTTGCAAACTTTGTCGCATTTAGTACAAGCAAAGGACTTCATACCATCGATTTCTATCAGAGCATTGGAGAATTCAGCACTTACTTCTTCTGTTTCTGTCTCAGTGACAGCAATAGAAACAGCGAAGTTATACAAATCGCCGGTTTGATGGTCTGTCGATTCGAATTGCCACGAAGAACCTTCGGCTTCGTCTTCGAATATTGGGCCTGAATCGCCTTTGTCGTCATGTTTATCGCTTTCAATACCTTCGGTAATCTCCTCTGCTTCCATATTGCTGTCCTTCCTATTCTGAAACTGCCATGATCGAATAAAATAACGCTTCTTTGTTACAACTCGAATAATCGCCTTTGTTTTGCCTTCCAAAACTTGTCAGCTGTGCACTCTCCTCGTCACGTGACTGTTTTTTCACTGGTTCCCGACATCAGTTAGGCGCGCCCTTTGAAGTTCGCCGGCTAGCCTAACCAGTCTCCCTCTATTAACCGTGGTGAACGGAATACCCCAACAGGCTAGAAGCCCAATTGATAGGGGTTCCGAGCGCCTACGATTTAAGGTCGTTGCAATCTGTTCACCATAAACTTCGCCATTATTGAGGTCTGCATAGACAGCTGGCTGTCTCCTCGATAATTCTAAGGCTAATATTCTCAATGTATCCACATTAAAGTTTCCTGTAAGATTCTAAAACATACATGTTATTTTTTGATGAAGAGGGAATTTAACAGAATAATAATTATATGAAAATTATGACTACCCAACCATGAATCCAACCTACAATTTTCCAAATCAATGTCAATCAAATCTGTAGTGTCCTGACTGTGTCTAAATAGCTCAGTGATCAGAGTACCAATGTGTTGATTCATAATTGTTATACATGTTATTACTACAGGTTTTATAAGTATCAAAACAAATTGGTTTAGGTTAGACTTGAAATGGCTAAGTGCCCACGTTATTATACAGGTGTCATTGAATTTAATGATGTAATCTTATGAAGGATTTCTCAAGCTGTCAAGGAGCACCTTATCTGATTTTCGTGGTTATGTTAGTTAAATCATACATTATAATCATAGCTAATTCTTAGTTAACAGGGCACCTAAAAAAATATCATTACTTTTTATATATATTATTAAATCATTGTATATAACATACATCTACTTAATTTTATTACAATATGAAGTAATAGATTAATACATGAACTCTGTAAATATTAAGGAAAAATATAATGTATAAAAGTAGTGCTGCACGGGCAGTGATTACAATATCAAAAAAGTATAAAGGTGATGTACTACCTAGCTTTAATTGGAGCCCTTTTACTCTGAAGAAGGGCTTTCAGGCTCCTGCTCATAATGTCAGTATTTTGTTGTTAAAAATATGAGAAGTACACCAACTTTATACTTTCTTTGATAACAAATATATTATACATTCTTGTTAATACTGAACAAAACATACCTGTACTAGTGCTTCTTCATGATTAGCCCAATTTCGCTCACTATTCTCTACTGGGACTAGTGCTTGTCGACCTCACCCAGAATTTCTGCCTCGATTTGCTCCTTGCCCACAATTTCTTCCTCAAATTCCGCCTCTCCCTCAATTTCCTACTCATTTTCCTAGTTCTTCGTTTCTTACACCTCTTCATTACTTTCTATTTCCCTTATTGATCTTTTGTCACCAAATCGGAACCCGTTTCTTGAATAGGATATGGCAATGTCCGAAATCGGAACCAGTTTCTTGTATAGGATATGGCAATGTCACCAAATCGGAACCACCAAATTGGAACCAGTTTCTTGAATAGGAATGGCAATGTCACCAAATCGGAACCCGTTTCTTGTATAGGATATGGCAATGTCACCAAATCGGAACCCGTTTCTTGTATAGGATATGGCAATGTCACCAAATCGGAACCAGTTTCTTGTATAGGATATGGCAATGTCACCAAATCGGAACCAGTTTCTTGTATCATTTATATCAAACTATTATTTTATTTGCCGAAAGGATTTATGGTGAAGGAAAATTTCCAGTGTTGGAATACATACATTTTAACAGTGTTGGAATACATACATTTTTATTCATAACTTTAAGGCCTTCCGGCTGGGAATTGAACCCGCTACCCTGCTATGCTAGTGCAGTGCTCCGACCACCGAGCTACTTAAGCCGCCGCCAAGAGCCCAGTCACGAGTTCTGTATATACGGTGGTGGCAATGCCGGGATAAGATTCTGGGTATATTATAGGTAATATTTGGCATTTCACTCGATATAAAAGTCATTTCATCTGGTCTTTTTGGATTATATTATTGTTTAAAGTCTCGTGATCATCCTGTGCTACGTTTTTTGAGTGATTTTTTTATCTCCCATGGATTTATTTTGAGTTATATATTTGTCTGTTTGGTTTACGCGTCACCGTTTTTGCAGTTTTTTAAATTTGGCCATTTACTCGCCTGTTTAACAGTTGGTTGGTTCATATTCCACAGTTTCATTTGGAGTTGGATTATCTTTCCTACCATTCAAGTTTTTATCCCTTTCATAACGTGAATTTTGAATTATTTAACATTTTATATTTGACGGTTGGTTTCTTCCTGTCCTGTTTGACGTATCCTGTCATCGTTCTCGCCTATTTCAAAATTTGGCCATTTCTCCACCTGTTTACCATTTGGTTGATTCATATTTAACAATTTTGTTTGGATTTTTCTTGTCTTTTCTATCATTCGAGTTTTGCTCCGTATCGTAACTTTTGAATTATTCATAATTTTACATTTGACCGTTGGTTTCTCTGTGTCTTGTTTTGTGTATCCCAGCAACAACAACATTGTTTTTTTCTCAGTGAATATTGCCTCTTTTGTCATATGCCGCATATCATCGAAAACACCTGACCTTCCTCTATTCGGTAGTATCCATTTATCAAGCTAAAACATCTTGATTTCTGAATTATCGTGGATAATATAGTGTCGTCCTGGTGAATATTCATTTATTGATTTCCGTATGACCTTGTCTCTTGACCTGCTGGCGCTGGTTCGTTTATAACTTCATCGTCTTCATATCCTTTTTTACGTGTATCCTCAGGTTCCTCTTCGATTTCAAGATTGTCGCTTGACTTTTTATACATTTTGTATAACATTTGCCGTGTTTGGCTATTTGATTTGGATTTTATTTGGTCTTTTCACTTGAAGCGTGTCCGGGGTTTCCCCTGATTATTACAATGTCTTCAGTTTCAGACTCTTGCAAACAATTTTCTCATCATATAACCTTCGAGATTCCGGGTGGTTTACTTTCTCATCCCTCAAATTAGTTCTGGTTTTATCTCTGTTTATGCTTCTGGAGTCCTCGAAACATCAGCAAAGAATCTCTAATGGTGCCTCTTCTACAATGCTTGCTTTAAAATTTGATGTGAAACTGTACCCATCTAGAAATACATCTGGTTTGCGTGGTCCCACTTCCAATATCTTATAAACTAAAAGCTGGCTTACATCTTTTGAACGCTACGTTGGCGGCCTCGTGTCGAGTGCTATTATCTGGCGATGTAAGTCCGAATCCTGGACCCGTTGGAAGCACAATACCTACTCTTACTTCTGCACGTGGTGACAATTGGTCCAATGAGTTTGGTCTTAACTGCTGTTTACTGAATGCTCGATCACTCTGCAACAAGCTGAATGAGTTCCAAGCTTTGGTATTTGGGAGAAGTCTTGACATTGTTGCTGTTACAGAAACTTGGTTGAGGTCCGACATACATGACAATGAAATTTTACCAGGGAATCGATATACAATTTTTCGTCGTGGATGGGCTGAGTGGGGTGGAGTTCTCTTGACCGTCAAATCTAACATATTAAGTTTCAGGAGACGTGAAATCGAGCCTGTAGATGCTGAAATTCTTGCTTCTGAATTGCTGCCGTCAAATGCGAGAAAACTAACTTTATGTGTCTGTTACAGACCTCCTGATTTTACCAATTTTAACGATTCTTTTGCCTTGTTATTGGCGCAGTTACATGCTGATGTCAGTGATAGATCCCGCTCGTATTTTATTGGAGACTTTAACTACCCTCATATTAATTGGAATACAACTACAGATCTTCATGTCACTGGAATTGCTGCTGATTTCTGTCACTTGATTAATTCGTACTTTTTAACTCAATTAGTTGATGAACCTACTAGATACACCGCTAATATTCAAAAATCCTCGAATGTATTATATTTCCAACACTTCGATTTTGGATTTGATATTATGTGTATCCGGGTGACGTCTCTGAACTGATTGTTGCATGATATTCTTGATTCTGATCACCTTGTTATTAATTTTTATATCGTAACTAAAGTGAGATGCCTTCGACAAACAAGGTGTGTCACCTACAATTTTAAAAATGCTAATTTTTATGGAATGCGGTAGGCTTTTCGTGGCATCACTTGGGACGATGTTTTACTTGACAATGATGACATCAACAATAGCTTGGAGAAATGGCAAAAAACGTTCTATTCAATTGTAGACCAATTCGCAATGAAGAAACGCGTTAGTTGTGTTAATCGGCCACCTTGGGTGGACAAAGAAATCGTCTCACTACTTAGGAAAAAGAATGTTATAAGACGTAAGGCTAAATCTCGTGATACAGATTATCAGTGGTCTAAGATCTGGCTGAGATCAAGAAATTAATTAAGTACAAGAAGAAGCTTTACATTAGTAATCTTGGTCTGTCCTTGAGAACCAATCCCAAGCGTTTCTGGTCTTACTATAAAGCCATAAATAAGTCCAGCAGAATTCTTAATGTCGTATCCTATGGTGATGTAACTGCTACTGATTCTCGATCTAAGGCCGATTCATTTAATACTTATTTTCATTCTGTCTTTAGTCCTTTAGATGATCGTGTTGACACCTCCTCTTTGCCTACACTGAATTATAATCTGACTTCACCTTGTCTCTCAAATATAGTACTACAGTGTGAGGATGTCGTCAAGGCACTGCAGTCTTTAGATATTCATAAGGCTAGCTGTGGCATTCTTTCGAGGCTTTTAAAGGAGTGTGCCGATACTATCGTTACTCCTTTGACTAGATTATTCAATAAATGCCTTAGTATGGGTGAATTTCCGACTCAGTGGAAGATGCCAACTTAGTGCCAATACATAAAGCAAGTAGAAAAGCTGTAGTAGCCAACTATAGAGGTATTTCCCTGTTGGATCAGCTGTCCAAATTGTTGGAAAGGGGTGTTTTTGGTGAAACGTTTAGCTTTATTTCGCACAATCTCACTAATTGGCAACATGGCTTTTTCCCTGGACGTTATACTAGGTCAACTTACTCAAGTTGTTCACTTACTCGCTCAAGCATTGGATAACAAACAACAAGTTGACCTAGTATATCTTGACCTCTCTAAGGCCTTTGATCCTGTTCCCCATTCTAAACTTCTTTATAAGCTCAACGTAATGGGTATTCGGGACCCATTGCTTTCTTGGTTCCGTAGCTACCTTTCTCAGAGGTGCCACCGTGTTGTTCTTGATGGATTTTCTTCTGAATGGCTGCCTGTAACATCTGGTGTTCCTCAAGGTTCGGTCCTCGGACCGCTTCTGTTCCTTATATACATCAACGATATGGCTGATGCAATGACTCAGGGATCGCACTTATTCGCTGATGACTCGAAGTGTTTTCAAGTTATTTTCAGCAATACTGACCAAGATAAACTCCAGGAAGATCTTAATGCTCTGTACAATTGGTCTATCACCTGGGGCATGGAGTTTAATGTCGATAAGTGTAAGGTGCTGAGAGTTGTTAGAACTCGTACAATTTATGATCGTCAGTACTATTTGGGTTCTAAACAACTGTCTGTTGTTCAGAGTGAGAAAGATCTTGGAGTGTGGCTTACTACCACTCTCAACTGGAACACCCATACTGATCATGTAGTTGCTAAGGCCCAAAGGATGCTTGGTCTATTGTATCGGACTTCGACAGACATTGATGATCACACCGTAAAGCGTTTACTCTATTCCACGTGGGTGAGGTCAACACTTGAATATGCTAGTCGAGTATGGTCTCCATACAAGAAACGTAATATGAACAAAATTGAGCACGTGCAGCGCCGCGCCTCTCGGTTTATTTTAGGTCATGCAGTAGATTACAAGAACAGGCTTGAACAACTTAAGCTTCTTCCTCTCTACATGCGTAGGGAAATCACAGATCTTGTCTTCCTTTTTAAAATGATTCACAGCTTAGTAGACATGCCACATGGTTTCATTTCTTGGAGAAGTACGGGTCGTTGTCTGCGTAATATTGATGACTTGACTCTTATAGTACCTTATGCCCGTACAGATGTCTTTAAGTGTTCTTATTTCGTTCATGTCACTAGGCTCTAGAACTCTCTCCCATACTCTATACGTGGCATTGACACCTTGTCGTTTTTTAAGAGGCTACTTTCTCAGCATTATTTCAAACTTTTTCCTGTTGCTTTTAATCCATAGTTTTTCTGTTTCGTATAATTTGTTATGTCTTACTCTTTGACTTCATATTAATGTTATATATATGGTATTTGTAAAGGGTGACCAATCCCGAGGGAATCTTGAATTCTGTTTTTGGTTTACCCTAATACATTCAATTTTTAGTTGTAATACTGTAATTGATATGTATTATAAATTCAAATAAATAGTATTTTACCCTCGCCCGGCCCTGAGGTCGTGGCTAGAAGGTACACTCGCAGTTGAGGTGACCGTGAGGTACTAGGTGTGAGTCGTCTTCTGGACGATCCTCTTGTAAGTATTAAGGTTAGTATTAGAAAACCATTAGGCGGGGGGTTAGGATCTTTGTTGTTTTGGTTTTTTTAAAGTTTTCTAAGGAAAACTCGTTAGGTGGCGGGGTTAGCGTTAGGAACTTTGTTGGTTTGGGGTTGGTTACAATTATCGAAATTAAGGTCCACCTACTGACAACCAAGGGAACGAATTTATAACTCCTTCGGGCACCCTACAATATTCTGAAGTGGGGCGAGGGAATATCTCGAATCCCGCCACTCAATTTAGTCCAGACTGTGATAGAGTGCTTGAATTGTTTTAAACCGGACAGTTTGTTTACAAGAAACCCATTCGACTTCCACAGCGGAATTTGAATCGTGGTTTTCCTCAAATAAATATAAATGTGTTTCGTCTCCCGGCACCAACCGTAGCTGCGGTGTCGGCATTTTATTTTCTAAAACTTTTGAAATTCTTCATACTTGGCGTGATCAACGAGATCGATATGTCGCTGTCGAGCTGCACGTCAGAATTTTACTTTTCGCCTACATGGAATTTACGGCCCGAATGACAACAATGAACCTGAGAACTTTTTTGGCTCCATATGCCCAACTTTGGATCCCATCATTCCTAACTTTTTATTGATTTTAACACCGTAACTAATCCTGCACTCGATCGCTTTGGCTGAAATCTAGACTCTCCTTGAGCCCCTATGTGCTCTGTCAGTTTTGAGAACTTAATGGCTGCCACAGACTCGGTTGACGTTTGGCGATTTCGCAACCCACAAGACCAATAATACACGTGGCATAGACCCGATGGCCAACAAGGGTCTAGACTAGACATGGTGTGGATTCCAGAACAATTCCTTGGCCTGGTGTCCACTTGTGAAATCTTACCTTTTCTCAGATTCGACCACTGGTACGTGTATTTATCAAAATACGGAGTACCAACGCAGTTACTGGAAACTAAAAGTTTCACATCTCACCAATCCGGTTCTTCGGTAGCAGATCGTAGATTTTTGGCGCGATTGGCAGTTGAAGAAATCCTCATTTACCAACTTGAGGGTTTGGTGGGATGGTGGAAAATTACACCTACGCCACCTAATCCAGAAATTTTCCTGGATAGAAGCCCAAAACCGCAACAGACAGTTTCACGAACTTCAATCACAGATCAACGAACTGACATGCCGCCAATCCAACGGAGATACTACACAGCCGCAGCTATTGAAGATGCGAAACTGAAAGAACTGCTTTCCGCTAAAGCGCAAGGTGCACGCACGCGTACGCACCCAACTCCAATGGGCAATGGAGGGTGAGAAATTCTCCCGATTCTTACTCTCCATGGAGAAGAAAAAAGCGCAAAACCACCTAATTTCCGGAGTCTACCGCCCGGATGGAAGGAAAGCCACTGACATTTCTGACGTTATTTTAAACTTTTCTAACTACTATATTCCGACCAACAATTAGATGAAACCCAAAGTGACTTTTTTATTTCTCAACTTGAAAGAAAACTTTCGGAGGACGACGCCAAAGTGTGTGAGGGTCTACTCCGAGAAGCTGAGTGCCTTACTGCTTTACAGGGTATGGCAAAAGGTAAAACACCTGGAATTGATGGCCTTCCCTGCTAGTTCTATTTAACCTTTTGGAACCTACTCAACTTCGTTGAAGTGGCTAACTTCTGCTACCATTATGGTTCCCTGTCGCCAATGCAACGCCAAGGGATAATCACTCTCCTTTACAAGAAAGGTGACCAACTTTACAAGAAAGGTGACCCTATTTCGTTATTGTGTGTTGACTACAAAATTATCGCTAGCGCCCTATCCAAACGATTGCTTTCTGTCATTGGACAAGTCATCTCCCCGGACCAGACGTGTGGCATTCCTGACAGATTTATCGGTGAAAACCTTGCACTGATCCGTGACACAATCGACCATTCCACCAGCAAGAGCCTAACAGCGGCAGTCATTTCACTTGATGAAGAGAAAGCGTTCGATCAGGTGGAATGGCCTACATCGCGTGTTAATCACAATGGGTTTTGGTCCATCTTTCTGTCTTTGGATATGCCTACTGTACAACAACGTCTGCAGTGCTGTACAGATCAACGGTTTCCTTTCCGCCTTTTTCCCAGTATATCGGGGAGTACGACATGGGTGCGCACTTTCTCCATTATTGTACGTGTCGCAGAAACTCTCGCCTGTACTATCCGAGCTGATCCTCTCATCGTTGGACTACCACTTCCAACTGGTGGCAACACACAAGCGTGCATCTCCAAATATGCTGATGACAGAACCATCTTAGTGACAACCAACTACTCCACCCAGCAAGTCTTCGAAATCTTCGATTCCTACGAGTTGGTAGTGGGGCGAAACTTAATCGTGACAAATGTCAAGGTTTATGGCTCGGTCGCTGGTCAACACGCTCTGATGCAGAGGCTTCTATTCGTTGGTCCAGTGAGTCTATAAACATTCTCGGGTGCACCCTTGGTCCCCAAATCCCTGCTGTGACAGTGTGGGGTCCAGTCATCAGCAAGGTGGAGTACACCCTTGCAGCATGGTCAAAACACACCTTATCACTAACTGGAAAGGCGGTGGATCAACGCATTAGTCGTCTCCCACATTTGGTTTCTTGCCTCGGTCTTCGATATGCCAGACTCGATACTACAACATCTGTCCCGTGCTATTGTCAATTTCTTTTGGAGCAACAAGATGCACTTGGTTAATCAGGCAACCATACAACAGCCTAGGTGTAAAAGCCAAAGTCCATACCCTACATGTGCTTTGGATTCAACGCGCATTCCAACCCAACGTTGGCAAATGGTCATACTTCTTCCGTCACTACCTGTGCCAAGCCTTCCTGGCCGAGCCAGTAGTAAGAGTTTTTGGATTCTCATCCTCACCACCATCACTACGGCGACTTACTCCCTTCTACGCTAGCGTCCTCACGTCGTGGCAGAGAAGTGGTGGTAGTCGTGATTCAAATTGTAACGTCTTTATTGTATCCCACAACACCAACCTATCGATCCCAATTCATGTCCTTACCACGAGCCCATCGTATCAATCCATCATGACCGCACTGAAATTTACAACACCTTCCTGGACATCAGTCTGGTCCTCCATTCATCTATGCAAATTCATCCGCCCTACCCTTGACACCTCGTGGAAGATCGCACATGCAGTCCTTCCAACAGCAGACTATCTACGACGATTTGGAATGCAAGTCTCACCATCCTGCTTTTGTTCTGCTTCAGAAACTCCTGAACATTTGTTTTTTTCCTGTCTGGTTGCCTCACACTGTGGTTTCATTACAACACGTCGTTTTTGGTTTCCCAACAGTCCTCGCAATATCCACTGGTTTCCAAGCGCTTCTCCACATTGTGAAGCACCACTTATGGCTACGTCGCAATGCCATCCGATTCGATGATTCACCCATGGACCAAATCCTTGTCCTTAAGCGTATCAAGTCCACCTTCCGTTTTTGTCTAACTGTCCAAAGTCGTTACACGTCATTGTCCCGATTAACTGGTTCCTGGCTCGCCATGGGTACTTTTGGAACGCGGACGACGTCTGGTGACGTCCATTTTGCAGACTGTCTGGACACTACGTAAAAGAACTGAACTCTACATGAATAACGACGTTGCTGAATTCTCAGCCTTGATACTGGTCCTTATGCCAGTGATTTTTCTTCCTCCTGTTTTTCCTTCCGATCTTGCGCATGAACATCTGCATCATCTCCATGTCGTGTGGACATGTCGTGTGGACAACCCTCAGGGTGGCCAAGGATCTGGTTCTTTTAAGAACCCATCTGCCCGACCCTCCGCATCTGGGCGGGGGGTCGGCTACTCCCGAGTAGCACATTCGCCGCATCACTGCCTCCTCCTGCTGGATACAGTGTGGCCTGCCAGATACCTGTGGAGACCAAGAGTTTGGTCTGCCCCTTGTGTCACAATAAGACCTTTAGCACCAGCAGCCAGCTAAAGGCAGGAGCAGCTCCATGTCTTGAGATGTTCTTGAAATGTTCTTGAGATGCTCTTCTCTTAGGTGATCCATCGAAAATGGAATCCTCTCGCCCGAACAGAAGAGCGGCCGTCCCGCCGAAGGCTGCTACGAGCACATGTTCCTGTTAAAGTCCCTTGTTGGCGATGCCTGCAGGAACCAGAAAAACGTCTTCCTTGGCTGGCTCGACCTACGGGACGCCTTTGGCAGCATCTCCCATGATGCTCTGACCACTACCTTAACACACATTGGCGCCCCACCGGACCTCGTCCAGTTCATCGCCAACACGTACACGAACTCCTTTACCCAAATCTGTGCTGGATCAGACCTGACCAACCACATCCCCCTGCTTGCCGGTGTTAAACAGGGATGCCAGCTTACCCAATCATCTTCAACCTATCAATAGAACTTATCCTCCAGTATGCCAAAGATATAGCTACCGCGTCTAGTCTAGCACTATCCCGATGACCTTGTGGTTATTTCCCGACACAAAGACCACCTTCAGAAGATTCTAGACGCCGTTTCTGAAGCCGCCAATACCATTGGTCTCTCCTTCGGCCCCGATAAATCCGCCGCCCTCTCCTTCACTAACTCGAACAAAACCTCCAGATTCCCGGACCAAATTGAGCACAACGTGTTTAATGTCCAAGGCCAACCAATGCCCATCATGGAGGAAGAGGACCGATACCTTATCAAGAAAGCTCTTCTACAAAGGCGACTCCCTCTGCCCAAAGCTGTTTACGATATACCTCAATTCACTTGCCTGGAAAATACGAACAATGGACGGTTATGTCCTTAGCAAGCCTATTCAAGTGAAGATCACTCATGTTATGTTTATCGATGACCTGAAGATGTTTTCGGCAAGTGACAAGAAGCTGTATCCAGCCCTGGAATCCACGCAGTCATGTATGGAAGACCTGAATATGGAGTTGAATGCCAAGAAATGCGCAGTTATGAATGTGAAAAGAGGTGTCCTGGATGAGGAATCCCAAGTCCAGGTCCGTTCAGTAACTGAGGAGAGAACTTACAAATTTCTGGGCATTCAGGAACATCTTGGTCAAGATGTAATCACCATCTGTGAGAGCTACAAAAGAATTCCTACAACGTGTGGCTGATATGGTCGTCGCCATTATCAGATGCTCTTAAAGTACAGGCTACCAATACCTTCGCAATGCCAGCCCTAGCGTATTTCATGATCACCACAGAATGGACGGTTCACGAGATCCAGAAACTTGACCGAGAAGTTCGGAAGATTATGACGGAAAATGGGGGAAGGCATCCATGTGCCTCCGTGCCTTTGCTGTACTTCCTGCGGTCGTTAGGAGGGTTAAAAGGGGGTTAAAAAGCGTGGAGAAAAAATATAAATAATTGAAGATTAAAAGTGCCATCCAGCGGTTAAAGCAGCCACGCTGGCTGACCTGGAAATCCATCATGAATGACGCTGAAAGGTATGCTGAGGAATTAGGAGTGGACATATATACAGACGAAGGAAAGATAAGATCGAGCATGTGACAAGCAACGATTGCCCAAACCAAGGAAGCGATCGCCAACCAGCCATGGCTTGGAAGCATTACAAAGCAGAGGTGGGAATCCGAAGATTCCAGATCAGGCTTTCCCTGGCTGAACGGATGGAAAGGATGTCCTACATAGATCGTAGCAGACAGAGGAAATTATCCAACAACTAATACCCACCCATGTTTATTACAGCTCGAAGCTCGGCCAAAAACGTCAACACCACCTTATGCCGCCTTTGCCAAACAAAACCGGAAACAGTCCTACACCTCCTATCTGGATGCCCAACGTCTCTCCCAGACGGAATACCTGTATCGCCACAAAAATGTCTTAAAATGCTTATATTTTGCGCTGTTGCAACAATTTGGCATCATTAAAACAATTCCACCTCCAAACAGTGGCATTGAGCCAAAGCCCACAACGAAGACGGACGACGTAGAGATCCTTTGGGATATTCCAATTTACTCGTCTGGAGCTGAAATACTAACTGCAGTTGGGCAAGGAAATAGGCCAGATATAGTAGTAATCGATCAAAAGTCAAAGACGGTGACCGTTATTGAATGCAGCTGCCCATGGGTTACAAACATTGACAGGAACGATAAGGAAAAAACAGCGAAATACCAGGAAGTGCATGCTGAGCTCCAGAGAAGATACCATGGCTTCCATATCCATCAAATTAAAAGATATCCTTCATCGCTGAAGTCTTCACTAGCAGTGCATAGGACAAAATAGACTGGGGAAAAATAGACTAGCAGAAAGAGTTTTAAGTAGCATGCAAAAAGCAGTTGTTTTAGGTTCAATTAGGATAAAGAACCTTTTTAAAACATTTAAGCTTTAAATATTTTATTTTTTCTTCAAACATTTAATATAATTTTAATTATACATATTTTTATATTAGTTCTAATATTTATTTATTAGCTATGTAATTAGTTGGTTAAATTCTTCAGGAGGGAGGGAAAGAAAGAAAAACTGTCAAAGGAAATCTGTCTATAAAAACCCACCGAAAATCTCCTTGGGGGAGAGACAAGCATGCGTACGTAGCTTGGTGACGAAAGTGGCCGCGAAAACCCAGCACAATATATTAATATGACGCTCAGAATACAAAGCTATGATACCAGACGGGCTCAATTAACTTACCAAGGAAGATCTGCGCAATTTTAAACACTAACTATACAACTCTGTGTGCTTACCTTGACATGTTCTTGGCTCGAATTAAACTCGTTCTCGCAGAGTCAACTCTGCTAATTTTATTAGAATTTATCAATTGCCATTCTCGTCCAAGACCTTTCTAAATCCACCCGGATTGATTCCAGTGAGTGGGCCATTGAAATGGTGGGATCGTGGCCGAAAGTACGTACTTTGAGTGGCTGTTAGCCCGTACTTTTTAGCCAGAAAAGATGGCTATTAACCATGTACATAGGACGAATCGGGTGGATGTTGAACCTGACTTAAGACAGACAAGGGCAGCTACTGTTATTTTACAATTTGTCCTATGCAAACCTGCAAGGAATTATTTACAACGAATCTCCGAGTTAACAGGTGTTTTTTTGGGTTTTTTGTAAAGCTCTTATGCAAGAGAATCAACCAAAGAAGAGTAAGTTCTCAGTGTAGCAGGTGAACATGTGTTAAAAATGAAACAATAGGAAGGATGATATACATTTTATGCAGTGAGCATTTGTTTCAGGAATCGGAATCAAAGGAACCATCTTCATGTTATAATTTACAGTGGTGGATTGAGTTTGCATTATCGACTAGAGCACCTGTTGATTGGTACATATAAACCAAACCCGGCATAAATCGAGATATATGTCAAATTTTAAATTGCCTATACAGCCCTTCCAGTTTTTAGCTATCTGTATAGAAGACTATAACAGTTTTTTATTTGATCTATTTGTTTCAGAGATATTTCTCTTTAAACAGCATAAGAAACTGCAAGTCGTATGGTAAAGTCGAAAATTAAATCAGGCCAAATGAAGACTACAGCAAGCCTCTTTTCTACGTTTTCTGTCAAATTGTAATTATGTTTTTAAGACGAGCCTTAAAGGATGTAGAAATATATGTAATCATTTATACCCGTTTTTGTTATTTATAGTACCTTGGTTGACTTAAATGACATCATATAAGTCAACATAGATACTATAAAGTACAAGAACGGGCAAGAAACTAATATAAAAGATCATATGAGATTTTACATCCTTTAAGGCTCTTTCTAAAAAACATAATTACAATTTGACAACAAACATAGTGAAGGCTCATTATCTCCCTTTTAAAGGCTCGTCCTACTCCTAATTTTGCCTAGTTTAATTTGCAACTGTTTTCATACAACTTGCGATGTTTAAGATAAATATTTCGGGAAAGAATGATCAATAACTGTAAAATAACTTGTCAGCTATTTTTTCATCTTCTATACAGATAACTAAAAACTGAAAGGGTTGTATAGGCACTTTAACTGAAGTTTTCATAATAGGCCTAACTTATTGCAACAAACAACAAGTGTAATTGTCCACTGCAAGACACTTTTATGACATAAGTCTTCTATACGTTATAGTCTAGCAAGTCTTGCAACGTAATATATGCATCTCTAGAATTTAAGAGATTTCCATAGGGAAAATAACCTGTGCTTCTCGTTGGAAATGGTCTGAAAGGTAATGGGGTTCATCATGAAACGCATTTTCATTAGCCAATATCTCCGGGTCATTTTCATCTGCTTCAAATCCAGCTTGACAAAAACCTGTAATGGAAAAACTACACTGTTATTTGTATCATGGAAAACGTATCGACTTCGTCTATGGTGAATCTAGACTGATGTCACCCTGTGAGATGCATGAAGAATCAAAACAACTAAACATTGAAAATCTATTGGTTTTTCGCACATGTGTTGATGATTAAACCCTCTCGTAGGATGACATCATCACTAATGTTGCCTTTGGACCGATAGTTAGCAGACGTTGCATTTGAGAATCGGACTATTAAAAAGCACATAGCGCTTATTTTTAGTATGTAATAAGAAGCATGTATTTAGTTCTTCCTCTGCTAAATTTCTAACAGCTTTTTCCGGAACTACATGTACAAAGTATAAACATTGTACTACATTTGTATTTGGTACGTTTTTGCTACATTTAAGTTTGCTGTCAAGTTATTGTTGCATTACTGCATGTTATTTTGTTGTTATATATTTGTTGTTTTTATTTTATTTACATGGTTATGTAGTATAGTAGTTGAAAAAAGTAATTTATAAACATTGTAACAAAATTTAATTACCATGTATAGGTCTTGAGGTATGCCCTGTGGAGTTAGACGATCTTTGTTTCCTGATTCTGTGAGCATTATGTTCCTCCACAAAGTCTGACAATTATTTTCTTAATAATGGCAAGTACACAAATTGGAGACATTTTCAATAACAGAAAAAGACATGCACACATGAGCTTCTTACCACCACAATTATCTGGCCTCAATACAAAACAGAAAAGCCATAAGATTGAATTTAAAAAATATGCATGATGTTAATGTGTGCTATACAGTGCGATTACAGTGCATGTCATTCATAAACTATAACATAGAATGTGATATTTTCTTAATCAGTTCAAATAATGTAAAACTGTCATGGTGAGGACTTACAAAAACATCATGTACTAAAATTAGGTAATATTGGAGTATCAACTGCCATGCTTATTTGTGAAATCTTTCGTTAATAATTTTTATTTGGTTAAAAACCGTACATCACAGGACATGCACGTGTTAAACATTTACACTTCAACATAAACTGTAAATACCTACTTGTGCAACAAATTATCTTGACGAAATAGCCATCTCTACCAGTCCCTAAAACCAAAAAGCGTTCAATATATATTTTTTGTTTAAAGTGCATGTGACATGAAAATTAAGTTTGTCATATTGAAAGAACACTTAAAATGATAAAGTAACAACCTTTGCAGTTAAAGAAAAATCTGTTTTTTTTCGATCGCTGCAAGTACATCTTCGCAAGTCTTAAAGCTTCTACTGAACACTGTCACTGCGATGGCTGCTTGGAAGTTTGATATTGCAGTTCTGAAATGTACCACCAAAAAGCCACAAACGAGATTTTGGCTATCGTGAATCCCAAGACATTTATAGCTGTGGTGGTAGCATTTGATGTGGTGGTAGCATTTGATCTGGTTAGTAGTATAGAAAGTGGGGCTACCAGCACACTTTTTCCATTTTTCATGTCTCAACTTTTTTTCTCTGGAGAACGTAGCACTTTTTCCGTTTTTGTATTCCACATATAATTTTCGAGCAAATATGTGGAATCCAAAAACGGAAAAAGTGCTTAGTTCTCCAGAGAAGTTGAGACATTCAAATGGAAAAAGTTTGCTGTTAACCCCACTTTCGAGACTACTAATAGACGATGTGTCACATGGTTTGGAGCCTATGAGACATATGTCAGCTAGTAGGCTACAGAGTGAGGTGTCTAGACGTGGGGCTGCTGTGGGTGGGGATGTCGCTCGTAACAAGACTATGTCAAGTAATATTACGCGTGATCCTGGTATGGGCTTTATTTCAACTCGTGAGTTGAGTGGGGCTCATGATTCGAAAGGGTCTAAAGACTTGGCTATATTAAATAATAAAACGACTCTTATGAAAAGGTCTGAACGTAAACGTAACCCTATTGTGGGTGGTAATGTCGCTCGTAGTGGTACACTATCTGGTGGTGGTGCACGTGATCCTGCTATAGGTTCTGGTAATTTAGTTATACCGAATATTAAGATGAGTTTTCTAGAGAGGATGTCCGGCTATCTAGCTGATGCTAAAGCGTTGGGGTATAAGTGGATGGACCTTATTAGAAGAGGATCTAGAGAAAATGTCATTAGTAGAGTCACCAGAATTAGGGAGGTCAGAGAAATTCGAAAGGCTAGACGTGATCTTAGACGATATGTAAGGAGGTCACGATTAAGTCGGGAGGCCTCAGACAAAGAGTATGAGAGAGTCACTAGTCTTATTGCTAAGATGAAACGTCCTACTGTAGTACAAAGGAGAGTTGCTCTCAAAGGGTACACCAAGTCGTATAGTGTTGAGGTGATCGACAATAAGGATCCACTAAAACAACTAGTCAAGACTAGAGGAGTAGTGGGCTCGACTCTACAGAAAGAGTTAGAGAAACTGAAAGGTTTAAAGTTCTCAGAGACATTGAAAGTGACTCTAGAGAAACAAATTGGTAACGGAGAGTCTGTGTTTAAGACAGCCTTCTTCAATAGTGTGGTCAAAACAGTGGTTAGTAGTGTTGATATTAGTGGGACTACGAGACAAGCTAGTGAGGAGATAGTAAATCGTATAGCTGTATGGTTGTCAGAAGGGTCTGGGTGGGTTGTAGACAGTGTTAGTGACCACTTTATTAATGTGGTAGTGTATAAGCCTCTTAAAGGATCGAGTTATATTGAGCTACCAGAAGAGTTGAGGAACGCGTCGAAAGGTTTAGTCAACATAATAAATAGTGATGACAAGTGTTTTATGTGGTGTCACGTGTTACACAAGTGTCCTGTGGGAAAGAATCCGCAGAGAGTGTCGAAGCACAAGAAGAACGTAGGTTCTGTCAATTATGAGGGAGTGAGATTTCCAGTGGATACGAAACAGTACAACAAGATAGAGAGGCAGAACGGTATTAGCATCAGCGTGTTTGGGTACGAGGACAAGCAGCCATTTCCTATCTACGTTTCTGAGGAGAAGTGCGAGGATAATATGGACCTGCTGCTAATAACGAATGGTGTTAAACGACACTACGTGTACATCAAAGACTTTGGGAGGTTTATGTGTGGTCAGTCTAAACACAAGTGTCGCAAGAATTTCTGTAGGTACTGTCTTCAATGTTTTACTACCAGTGAGATTCTGGAGAAACATAAGGAGGTTTGTATGGTGGTAAATGGTAAGCAAGCGATCAAGATGCCAGATGAAGAAGACAGCGCTCTTGAGTATGAAAACTTTCATAAACAATTAGAGGTACCATTCGTAATATACGCAGACTTCGAGGCTATCACAGAGAAGGTCGACAACGTGACACCACTCACAGGATCGTACACTAGCGAGTACCAAAAACACACGGACTGTGGGTATGGGTACAAAGTAGTGTGCTGTTATGATGATAAATATAGTAAACCAGTAGAGATGTTTCGAGGTAAGAACGCGGTTAGGAAGTTCATGAAAAAGATGTTAGAGGAGGTTAAATACTGCAAGAAAGTTAGAAAGGAGCATTTTAATGAGGACATGGTGTTGACCAGAGCTGATAAGGTTAACTTCAAGGAAGCGACTAAATGTCATATTTGTGGTAGGAAATATAAAAGTGGGCAAATGAGAGTTAGAGATCATTGTCATATCACTGGTAAATATAGAGGTTCAGCACATCAGTTATGTAATAGGAACTATAGACTGACTGATAAGATACCTGTCATATTTCATAATCTAAGAGGGTATGATAGTCACTTCATAATGCAAGAGATAGGCAAGCTAGGTCAGAAAATCAACGTCATACCAAATAATATGGAGAAATATATGGCATTCATGTTAGGTAAACATCTAGTATTTCTAGATAGTTTCCAATTCATGAGCTCTAGTCTAGCCAACCTAGTGAACAACCTACCAAAGGAATGTCTCAAGTACACGTCTGAACTATTTCAAGGTGAGGAGCTAGAGTTGGTGTCGCGAAAAGGTGTGTACCCATATGACTATATGGATAGTTTCGATAAGTTTAACGAACTTGAGTTGCCGTCAAAGGAGAGTTTCTACAGCATCCTAAACGACGAGCATGTGTCAGACACAGACTACGAGCACGCTCAAGAAGTGTGGGAGACAATGGGTGTGGAGAATATGGGTGAGTACCACGACCTATACCTAAAGTCTGACGTATTACTACTGGCTGACGTGTTCGAGAACTTTAGAAGAATGTGTAAACAGCACTACCAGTTAGATCCTTGTCATTACTTCACATCACCTGGACTATCGTGGGACGCTGCTCTAAAGATGACAGGAGTGGAACTAGAGTTGATGACTAACATTGATATGTTTCAGTTTATTGAGAAAGGAATGCGGGGTGGTGTCTCCTGTATAACGCATAGACACGGAGAAGCTAATAACAAATACATGAAGGGGTATGATAGTAGTAAACCATCGAAACATATCGTATACTTAGATGCGAATAACCTTTATGGTTGGGCTATGTGTCAGTATCTACCGACTGGTGGGTTTGAGTGGGTCGAAGGTTTTGACATCAACAATCTAGATAAATATAACAACGACTCAGACAAAGGGTTGATACTCGAGGTTGATTTAGAGTACCCAGAGGAGTTACACGATCTTCACAACGACTATCCTTTAGCCCCTGAGAGGATGAGAGTAAGTAGTGATATGTTGTCAAACTATTGTAAGACAATCCAAAACAAGTTTAAGATATCTGTAGGAGAGGTTGCAAAACTTATACCTAACCTAAGCGATAAGAGTAAGTACGTCGTTCACTATAGAAACCTACAATTATACAAGAGTTTGGGAATGAAGGTTAAGAAGGTACATAGAGCACTTCAATTCAATCAGTCACCATGGCTCAAGCAATATATCGACTTTAATACGGACAAGAGAACCCAAGCAAAGAATGACTTTGAGAAAGACTTTTTCAAGCTTATGAATAATAGTGTGTTTGGAAAGACTATGGAGAATCTACGAAAGCGTGTGAATGTGGAGTTAGTAACAGACAAGGAAAAACTGAAGAAACTAACGTCAAAACCAACCTTTGTAAGCAGTAAAATATTTGACAATAACTTGGTAGCAGTTCACAAGATCAAAGAGATACTAACTCTAAATAGACCAGCATACGTAGGTATGTGTATTCTAGACCTATCAAAGACATTGGTGTACGACTTCCACTACAGTAACATCAAAAAGAAATATGGTAACAAAGCCAAATTATTATTCACAGACACGGATAGTCTAATGTATGAGATTGAGACGGAGGATGTGTACAAAGACATGTACGCTAACAAAGAAGTGTTCGACTTTAGTGGATATGACAAGTCATCTCCTTACTTCGACCTAACTAACAAGAAGGTTATTGGTAAAATGAAGGATGAGACATTAGGAGTCCCCATCGTTGAGTTCGTTGGTTTAAGGTCGAAAATGTATAGCTACGTGAAAGAGGACGGAAAAGGTGGGAAGACTGCTAAAGGTATCAAGAAGAGTACCATTAGAAACAACATAAGACATGACAACTATAAAAGTGTCGTAACAAATGGTGAGCAAATGTCTCACATAATTAAAACTATTCGCAGCAAGAGCCACCAACTAGGAAGCTATGAAATAAATAAGATATCCTTAAGCTGCTTTGACGACAAGCGACATATACTACCAGACGGTGTATCTAGCTATGCGTATGGACATTACAAAATAGTTCGGAACTAGGTGTTTAAATTTCTAAAATGTTTTTTAGTCTTGATGTGTTTATATTTAGAGGTCACGTGGTATGACTGATCGCATGTCTCACACACCCACTTATGAGTTCTCATCCACTCTTTGGTTTGCGCTCTGGCTGCTATTAAAGCTTCTTCTTTGGTTTGGTAAATTTTTGGTCTTGCCATTATATATTACTATATATTTTATTTACCCACTCGTTGTAGTATGGATCTCCTATCCCATCCCAACCTAGATCCTTGTATACTACACTATACAGGTTATACTCAAATCGCGCCTTGACCTTACCAGGTTTGAGGTCGTTAAGACTACCTCTCAACTCTATACCTCTTCTAGAGCATATTCTTATGACATAGAAAATATATTTCGATATATTCTTGACAATCAACTTGTTTCTTTTGAGAGACCATAGTATTTTTACAAAATCACTGACAACTGTTGGTGTGTCACTCTCGTTAACTAGTCCTTTACTAGTCAACATTCTCTCTAACCACTTACTGTAACTATGAGCCGATTTCTTATACATCCAAATATTAGGTATGAAGTTTCTCACGCGTCCATAGGTAGTCTCTCCACACTTGTTACAACTAAATACACCATCTTCGATTTGGGTTCTGTGGTTACTACACTTGTAACAGTATGTGGTGTCGTACCACTTTTTTGGTGTTACTTCCGTTCTTGATCTCGCCTAATGTGCACCCTAATGTAGTACCACTCCACTTTTTTGATGTCTCAATCTCATCCAATGTATACCCAGCATAGAACATTCTCATTGTACGTTCGTCAACCATCTAAGTTACTATACTATATATATCTTTAGACTATAGTGTAGTAACTTCGTGGTTGTCGGTTAGTGTCTCCCACTCACACTTTATTGTTGTGACCTGTTTTAGAGCGTCTGACAGTAACTGCTCCAACTCTTCTATCTGACGAGTTTGGTAAAAGAGTGTCTCTGTCAAGTTACGCTTTTTATCAAATTCCATAGCCATCTCCTTCAAAGTTTTAGCGCTCATTTCTATAATACTCTATATATTAAATAACCTAAAGGTAGCCCAACAACTCCAATGAATACCATTTGATATTCTTTCATCTCATCTGAAGGTTTGTAATAGTCTGACAACTCAGGCTCTTTACTAAATGTCTTCCCATCATACTGTATCGTCAGTACTTGTCTTAGTTGATCCAGAGCGTGGTTCGTGTCGTTTATGTCTGCGTTAGCATCTGACAGTTGTTGTCTTAGCTCCTGAATTTTGTCTCTGACGAATCTCATTCTCGTAGAACTTTTCTTTCGCTCTTGCGAGACTCTCCAATGCTTTGTTGTGTCTCTTTATCTCTGTCTCGTAGCCGGTGTGAGCTTGCTGAATATAAATCCAGCTCCTGCGAATGCTATAGCGTTGAACAAACCACCCGCTATCACACTAACCATTATGTATTACGTTAGATTATTTTGAGAACGGGTCTACAGGTAAGTATTTCTTACTCTGTGCCCACTTGATAAGTAGCGTTGAGACACCTACAGCAGTCGCTAACTTGAGGGTGCCCTTCACTGATTCAGGGGTACGCAACGGTTCTTTTAGTACTTTCTTTGATGCCATGGATACGGCTACAGCTCCAGCAGTCACAAGGGCTGCGTCGTATAGCTCGTTCATCAGTTCTTTTCTGTCTATTGATGTCATATACTATACGATATGTTTTAATCGAAGCTGTCGAGTTTACGTGGTGGTTTTATAACGACGTTCTTAGGCTCTTCGGTCACTACTTGTTTATCTTGCCTAATCGTGTAATACAGTGAACTAGCGGCTATTACCACTCCTATAGTGCCTATGATGTATCCGTAGTTAAAACTATCGTCCTCACTTGTCACTCTCTCTCTCATCTTCCTCTCTTTCGCAGCTTTAGATATGGTAGCCAAGCGTTTGCCTGCCTCTACTCTCTTAGGGTCTTTGACCCTTGTTGTCGACGTTATAATAGGTACGGACTCACTGTCAGTCATCTATACCATACGTGATATCTCGTCACAGACCATCTCACAGTCATCTCACAGATTATCTCACAGATTATCTCACAGATAGAGTATTCGATGAAAGTATCTTTGATGATTAGACAGTGTGGTTTCACTCTTAAATCTCCTATTACAGTACTCACACAGAACTCTAGAGTCTCTCATATATGTTTCTATGAAATGTATCACCTCGTGTTGGTCTGAGGATAGTAATGTGTTGTACCCTTGTGATCTTAGTCTCCTTAACACCTTCATCTGGTTATTCCTAATAACCCCATTACCTTTCGGTGTTTTGAACTCTATAGCAAAACCATTGTATCTCTTGTGTAGTTGTGGAACTATCAAATCTGGTTGTCCACCACTATAACCCTTCTTCCATCCATCTATTCTTTTAGTAGATGTGTCTTGGTACTCTCCCAACCCTGGGATGACTATTGTTGGATGGTACTCTCTAATATATTTTACAATGTCGTAGTGTAAATCTGTCTCATTCATGATTGATAACTGGTTGCATTGTGTGTACTGACCCGTCTTTCTAATAGACGGTAACACCTCTGAGAACACCCATTTTTTAAACATCCTAGCAGACTCTAGTTTAGATGAGAATATTAGAGCGTAAACTCCAGACTCGTTAATTTGTCAAACTTGTCTGTTTTGACAGTCTGTATCAATTGATATACTCTGAGGTGTTATTTTACTAACTTTTCTTCTCTCGTCATCGTCGACATGATCTGTTATAGCCTTATACGGTCTCTTATATCCTAAAATCTCTGCAATTTCTTTTCCGTAGAACCAAATATTGTCTCCATCTTTTATAGCAGTGACTGACATGTCGTTATTTCTAAATATTTTAGTGATACTCATCACCTATACTATAGCGTATGTTTTATTTTAAACTTAAAGTAGTGTTTTTCTTTTAGGAAAAGCTGACCCCCCGTTTTGGGGGGTCAGCTATTCTTAAAAAATAACTGCTCAATACAAACGTTTCCCAACCAACGCCTTGTTTTAAGGTGTTAGCTCTCGTCGTCTTTCATGTGGAACACACTCCTAGTTCAGATATGAATATCGTGTTTGGTTGTGAGTTTAAAGGGTGGCGCGAATCACGCCTCCTTTCAAACACCTCACGTTTGACCTTTTTTTTTTGAGGATGTTAACCCTTATGTCTTACCCTAATTTAGAGTGTTGGTCTCGTCATATATCTTATTGTTCCTTTTCACCATTCCATTGATTGGTGGGCATAAGTCAGTCACAATATCGTCCAACACTTTAACGTCTGAAAGAAACGTTGACTCGTTGTAAGGAAGACCTCTAAGATACGATCTTAGTTGTGTCAGTATCTTTTTGTAGCTAGTGTGCGCGAACTTACAATGCTCCACTCTACTCGTAAGATTGGATTTAGCCAAGTAGCCTTGAATGATCACGCCAGGACCACTAATACAAGCAATGACTAGAGGGTTAGCGGTTACCGACCCAGCTACAATACCTATTGTTAACCCTATGCTAGCCATGTTTAACGATAGTTTAATTTTCTTCAACCTCTTGTATTTCCATTTGTAACAGGCTTCTAGTTTGTGGTAGTACGCGTACAAACGTTTGAGCTCTAGTACCTCTTCCTCTGACATATCCTTTGATATGTGATTGAAAACAACAACTGACTTCTTCCTCATATATCTTAATTCACATTATATTCCTCCATCATATCTCTACCAACTAATATTATGTCTCGGCTCGTCATGTAACCAGAGACAACCTTCACACCGTAGAACTCTATCAAAGACGGGTACTTATAGGGTGCTAGTGGTATTCTTGGTCGATGCACTCCAAAGATCGTTACGTAAGGAGACCCTATCTCTTTGTAATTAGCTGTGAAGTCTGAGTCTGTTGATCTTATGTTGTTATCAAATAGAACGTTATAGGACTGCGTTCTAAAGTATTGCGATAAGTATACGGACTCCAACACTTTTTTACTGATAGCATCCAAATCATCTTCTGGATCTGCTATGTTTTTGAGTGCCCTGAACGCCATATCTATATCTCCAGACATCCTCCCACCGCTAACGCTTAACTTAGGGTCACCGTCTAGATGTCTCTTCGCTCTTCTTAATATTTTGTCACTCTCGTAGTCTCTGTCCTCAAATCCATAACTTAGACTCATTATGTTATAACATATATTTGCTTACTAAATAGCCAGACACAGCCGAAACCACTAGAACTAGCCCCAACTCTGTCGTGTCATCTGGTGTCACTTTTGGTGTCTCTTCCTGGTGTGTCACGTTTGGTGTCGTCAGACGATGTGAAACCTTTGGTTTATCAAGTGTCTCCAGATGCTCTCCACCTTCTTGGTGAACTTTCTTGACCTTCGTCGTTGGTGTGTAGTTTAACCCACTATTTACTCCAAACTTCATACTCTGTGTAGCAGTCTTTAGCAGGTTGTTGTACCCAGCGATTTTGTTCTTAAGGATTACCACGTTACTTGGCATTAACCACGTAGACGGTGATAGCGCAAGATTTTGGACAATGTTAGTGTCCCTAATCGACTTGTTCATGTTAAGAATCCACGTTGACACGTCATAGTTTATGACGCTATCCTCCACCAACTTGCGGAACTCTTGTTGAGTCTCTAGACTGCCTGCGGAATCACCAACGACTGACACACGTGTTCTCGCTTGTGCACCAAGTGTGGAGTAAACAAAGGCTTCTATAGATTGATTTAGGTATTGTCGCCCAATGTTGGTGAAACCATTCGACACCAGAGGAACGTATCGTTTGTAGTCGTTCTTAACGTCATTAATCGTGAAGACTCTCTCCTCACCTGTTGTACCATCAGCAAGGACTTTACGCTGGTAGTAATGTTTTCTAGGAATCTTGTCTGTCTTACCATACAATTCTCCAGCGTTAAACTCTCTACTTATCGATCTCATACTCTCACCACCTTCCATCCTTCTGAGAAGTCTTCTAACAGTAAAGTACAGATGGAACCTCATCACACTTGTGATAACAGGGTGAACTTCTTGCGAGGGTGACAAGTGTTGTAACGACACTCCACAACAGAAACTTGCACAATACGTTGCAAACACGACCCTATAGTAGCTCTCGTTGTCGTCCCACTCTGACTTTGTCTTTGAAGTGGTGATTTGTAATATTGGTAGCTTTGAGAGAAAGTAGTTCTTTTGATTAACGAAGACTCTAAAGTTATTCACTGGGTAGTTCAACACGTTTTCCGTTGGATAACCATCCCAAAGTCCCCAGTGGTTCTTACGACCTTTCGGTAATGGTTGGATAGTTCCACCAGATAGCCATATTTCTGGAAACTTGTCGTCGTGACCTTTTGGAGACTTGTTGTGTAACCAAATCCACATACTCTTGTCGTTTTTGAAGGTATCACTAGTTATGTTAGTGCTTATGATGTCGTTGTTTCTAAAATATATGTCAACGCCATTAACCTCACCATCTTGTGAGACAGTTGGATCGAACTCAAACTTGCTCAAAGTGACGTGAGGGTACTTTCTCACTAGATTCAGCTTAGCCACACGTATGGCATTAGCTATCTCTTTTTGGTTAGCTATCATTGGTTTGTTTATCGTTAGATACTTAGTGTACTCCGGGTTACTCTTAAATCTACTCGAGTCTATCGAAACGTAACCAATATTAGTTTTCGTCACGAAGAATATATGTATATGCATATTGTCATCAACGTCAAGAAAAAACCTATTCTTGTCAGCATAAGGATACTTTCTTTTGAACGCGTCCATCATAACATACCGTACGTTATATGAGAGTGGTAGTATTGATTAGTGGTTCAACGGAAACTATAGACTTACAAGAGTCAGTTTTAATGACAAACTCAGACCCTTACATATTGGTGAATAATGCAACTATCTTTTGGGACTACGTTAACGTAACCACAGCTAACAACAAGATAACTTATAACAGTAGTGACCACGTTTTTAACACTGGGTACCACACCTTTAAAATGATCGCCGACGACTTGAAAGAGTTAGGAGACGTCAAGCTAGTAGCTAACAGACATGACTCAACGTGTACGATAACAACTGATCAACAAATAGAACTGTTTAAATTTGGACAACTTTTAG
Source organism: Chrysogorgia sp. JL179-B06 (assembly GCA_035772405.1). Lineage (NCBI taxonomy): Eukaryota > Metazoa > Cnidaria > Anthozoa > Scleralcyonacea > Chrysogorgiidae > Chrysogorgia > Chrysogorgia sp. JL179-B06. The sequence goes on from JAYKKM010000310.1 coordinate 108,773, forward strand.
GATTTGACGAAAACACTACAATAGCCACCACAAAAACCAGTCCCAACGTTGTGAACGTTAACAGAGGACTGAGATACATACAAGTAACATCTAATATTGTGGACAGATCTAAGAACATAATTAACGGTAACAGAAGCGATTGTATCACAGTACTGCCAGTAACTAGCACGCAGACATTAAAGGGTTCTGTACAACATTTTGGTGTTGGGTCGAAAATCCCAATAAACAAAGGAGTCATCAACCAACTAGAGTTCAAGATAACAGATCAGGACGATAACAGTATTAACGTTGGCGAGGTGCTGTTAGATTTACACATCATGTAGTGTATATGAACATAGAGCAAGAACTAAGAGATATTTACTATAATCCATCAACTGGTTACCAATCTGCTGAGAGGCTGTACCAAAAGGCACAAGAAGATGGACTAAGTGTTAGTAGGGCAAAGATAAAGGACTGGTTAAAATCCCAAGACACGTACACTAGGTACAAACCAGTTGTTAAGAAACACAAGTTTAGACAAACGTTTGTTGACTATCTGGGTGAGCAAATACAGATGGACTTGGTCGATATGGGTAAGTATAAGCATAAGAACAATGGGTACTACTGGATACTAACAGCCACTGAGATCCTTAGTAGGTATGCGTTTACCATACCTGTCTACAGGAAAGATACGAAAAACATGACTAAGGCTGTAACAGAGTTACTAGAGAAGGCTAAGGTTAGATTTGGCGAGTATCCAAAGCTGGTTCAGTTTGACGATGGTAAGGAATTCTACAACGTTGGCGTGAAGGATCTATTGGAACTATTGGATCTATTGGATCTATTGGATCTATTGGACGTGAAGTACTTCAGCACGAACTCCGATAAAAAGGCAGCAGTCGTGGAACGGTTTAACAGAACACTCAGACGTCTATGTGGAAGTACTTCTACAGTAAAGGAACATACAAGTGGATTGACATTTTAGACCAACTCGTTGAAAATTACAACAATACCAAACACAGTACTATTCTAATGAAACCTAAAGACGTTAATAAGAAAAATGAAAACAAAGTATGGACGACATTGTTTGGACACCATTTCGGTGGGTGCCCACTACCAAAGTTTAAAGTAGGTGAGACTGTCAGGATATCAAAGTACAAGAGCATATTCACAAAAGGGTATGAGGCTAACTTCACTGAGGAGCTATTCAAAGTGACAAAGGTCATACGTGGTGACCCTACCGTGTACGAGATAGAGGACCACGAAGGGGAACTCATCATCGGTAAGTTCTACGAGGAAGAGCTATCAGCTGTCGATAAAAAAGATGACGTTTATAAAGTTGAGAAGATACTAAAGAGAAAGAAGGTTAAGGGTAAAAAGATGGCTTTGGTTAAGTGGCTTGGCTATGACAGTAAACACAACTCATGGATACTAGAGAGTGATATTCAAAACATTGAGTAATATATAATGGCTGAAGGAGGGTTCGATGAAATCGAAATGCAAGATCGTAACGATTTTGAGAAGTATACGGACGAGGAGTTAGAAAGCGAAGTCACCCGACTCGATGCTATAATCGCGGAACACGGGACAACACAAGAACTTAGTGGTATGCGTAACAGAATCACCAGGGTGAAACAAGAGATAGAGACTAGAGTCATAGAACCCAGAGTACAAGACAGATATATGGAGACATCATTCACAGACAATGACGATGGAACAGTGTCAATAACTAATAAAGGAACCACCACTAAGGCCTCGGCAGTAGTGTTTGCTGAACCAGAGTCATATGGTGACGTCCACGACGAGAGTTTTGATTTAGCTTTTGAAAAGTCAAACGAAATCGAAAAAAGACTAGGTGAACTAAAAACACTCAACAAAGATATTGTAGAAAATGGTATAAAAAGAACCAATCTAATAAATAGAAAAATACGTAAATTGTATAACAAAAGACTCAGAAATGATGTGTCAAGGAATATAGTCAATAGGTCATACGTGACACCCTCAGGGTCTATTCTTTTCAAACCGATAGACAAAGATGGTAAATATTTGGTACCTAAACTAATACTAAAACCTTTAAGAAATGGTTTGGTCTACAGTACAGACGTAAGAAGTAAAAGTGCGATTGAACAGTTTAGGAAGTTAGTTGAACAAATCCCCGACACCCCAACAACAACAACAACTGACGTTAGAACAGAAAACGAAGACACCTCAGTTTCAAGTGCAGGCTTCCCATTAATTGAAACAGAAGTGAGCTACGATAACGTATTTGGGTTAACAGAAAAAGAAAATAGTGAGCTACGAGGTGTCCTAAACCCAAACAACAGTATCGATCCAGACACTAGATCACTATTTGTAAAAGAACAAGCCGATCATTTTCAGCGCACTATTGACAAGACCGCAGACGATATGAATAGAGAGGAATATGGTTCCATAAAGAGGAGAGAATTGTTTGAGCGATTGACAGGTCTCGAGATAGCTAAGGGTCGAACCTTAAAGCAATTGGAACGTGAGACTGTTAGAGAACAACAAGAAGAGGACCTCACTCGGTTGCAAAAAATAAAGGAGTGGTTTAAGGAAAATTGGTTGGGTGCCTCGGCTTTGGGAATAACCATAGCCTCTTTTATCACCACAATTATAATATCCGCTAGAAGTGTTGTCTTCAAAGGTGGTCAAGCACTTGGAAAATTAGGAAAAGCTATAGCTAATCTAGCCACAAAGGCTGGTCCTCTACTGGCTGGACTACTAAACATGGTGGCGACTGTGCTAAAGTGGGGAGCTACAGGTATATCTTGGTTAGCGTCTAATTTATGGATCCTAGCGATAGCACTAGCTTGGTTTGTCTACGATCAGTACAAACAGAGGAAATAAAACATGTGTTATAATATATAGTATGAATACTAATGAAAGAGTTGCTTCCTGGATATAGACGTCGCGAAATATCTGCTATCAAAGGCCCAACAAAGCCAATCCAGGGGAGGAGTTATACATAGATATCCCTAAAACTAAGGGTAACACTTGTTTGGTACCCTCTAGTCTCCATATTCTATTCGACTTTAAGAGTTCGAATGTGAAATCATGGTTTCTTAACAACCTTTCGAGACTACTATTTGAGAGACTGGTGGTAAAACTAGCTGGTGAGTCCGTGTACGACAATAGTGGTGAAAGCGTCATCGGTACGTACAAAGACCTCTGGAAATCTAACAGTGAGCGAGACCAGATGGTCGAATATGGTATAGCAAACGAGAACCTTCGAAAGTTAATCTCAAAGGACGACAGTGGCGAAGCCAGTGGAGACACACAAAAAGTTAGTGATGGTCTGATGTTCTCCATCCATAACACTAAACAAAAGATTAAAATCGACAAGATTCTAGAAGATCATGGTCTATACGCACCATACAACATGAACAACAATTTCAGGTATATAATCACACTCCCTAAAGCGTCTGATATTATGGTGGCTCAATCTGGATCAGCTGTGGCTGGCTATACGTTAGAGAACCTTGAGTTGGAGTACGAAACTATCGAGAATCAAGAGATTGCTGATGAAGTATCATCTCTATACGCGTCCGGTAGGTCTCTATCATACGAACACGTCACACTAATGAAGACTGTGGAGTGGGATAAAGGAATCACACTCGTGAATGAGAATATTAATCTACCGAGAAAATCGATGAAATCTGTCGTTTTACTCTTCACAAACAAAACAAGAACTGATAGTGAAGAGTTCATCTATCCAAACATAGAGTCAGTCAAACTCACCATAGAAGGTGTGCCAAACATGGTCTACAGTCAAGGAATACCGAAATCAAGACTCTGGGGAGAAGCGAAAAGACTATTCGGACAAGGACTAGACTCCGACCAGCATATGACTATCCAAAAGTTTTACAAAGACGGTTTCGCTTTGGTTGTTGACCTTAGATCTATCGAAGATAACGTAAAAGTTGCGACTGGAAAAAAGATTGTGAACACCCAGTCAGGAATATTGATGGAAATCAATAAAGAAGTCACAACAGCGAACGTTATGTGTAGAATATTCGTGCTCTCCGATGGTCTCGTAAACTTCATCAACAACGATCTACAATCAATCCAGTACTAAACATATAGTATTCTATATGAAAACACCTTTTAACATGTTGATTGTTGGTATGACAGCCTGCGGTAAAACGTACTACCTCTTGGATATGATAGAGAAAGACTACATGAATCACTTCGATTTCATCATTCTTATATGCCCGACGTTTGAATGGAACAAAACGTACACAGAGTGGAAATACTTGAGAGACCCAGACTTTATCGCTATTCAGTGTGAGCAAGATAAGGTCAACGTAGTCCTTAAACATGTGACTGATACTTATAAAGGCACCAATTCATTAATAATATTAGACGATTGTGCTGGTGGGCAGGACGTTAAAAACAGAGCAAGCGAACTAGTTAAACTAGCCTTTAGCGCTAGACATTACAAACTATCCACAATAGTCGTAACACAACAACTAACCTCAATTAGTAAACCATATCGTGAGAACATCTCAAAGTTAGTAACATTCTACAACCCTAACAGAAACGATATGAAAATTATCGTAGACGATTATCTCAACGGAGTAGATAAAGAGGAGATTGAGAAAATAATAAAACAGTTGAAAGACAACGAGTACGCAAGATTGGAGATATTTCTAAGACACCCGTACTCGTACGAATTAGTTATTCCACAAAAAACAAAACATATCGTATAGTATAGGACATGCCAAAACGCAAGACAAAAAATATCGAGACAATTGACGAACTCATCGAAGACATACAAGAAGCAGAACAGGAAGTGATCGACGAGCCACAAATCGACACACCACAAGTTGACGACACTCCGCAAACTGATGTAGATAAGAAACGAAACGAACTAAGAAGACTCTCAGAGGACGGTGAGATAGACCAATCCATCGCTTATCTCAAAAAGGCCTCAGCTAAAGTTATCAATAAGATCTACGAAGAATGGGAGGTAAAAAGAATTGAGAAAGCGAACGTGTTCCTCTGTGATTTTTTAATAAGCAAGTTCGCCCACGCATTAGGAGGATTCGACGCTATAGAGTCACCTGAGAAGCTCGAAAACGAGTTGAACACTGACCAGCTACTAAAAAGAGATGTAGAGAAGTTTATATCATACGTATCCCCCTACCTCCCTTGTTTAGGGTTGTTATCAGGTGGACTAACAACTAGTAAACACATACTTAGCCATATGGCTAGAGGGGAAATCCCTGAGGGGGAACCCCCGAATGAAGGAGACAGTGCTATCTAATTACAATAATTTACAAAACGACCTAAAGACATGAATATATACTAACTTAATGAGTGCTGTAGCCATGGAGAGTAGTGTAGAACGTTGGGAGTCAGTGCAGGAAAAGACAGCGAGACTCAACAAAGAGTTGTTATTTATCTACCAGATTAGAGAGCTCAAACGACAACTCTTCGCTAAGAGTAGCTTAGAACGTGAGGAACTAGACGAGAGGTTTAAACATACTGTACTCGGAAAAAGGATGACCAGTCATGACACAGAGTTGCAGCTTCTACGTACTAATACTCGAAAAACTATTTTGGGAAACGTGTGTGATGGTTTTCGAGTCTAATTTATTTTGTCTCGTTTTAGTAGTTTCGAAAGTGGGGGTAACAGCAAATTTTTTAATTTTGGTTGCGAAGCACGAAAAATTGAAAACTGTGCTGGTAGCCCCACTTTCTATACTACTCTGGTTGGGTTTGAACAACCAACACTGAAAGATGAAACACACTTGATCATCGATATGGCTGCCCACAGCGAGAAAGTTGGAAATTTCGTTCGAATATTACTTTAAATTGCTGAAATGTCGGCGTGTCACTGTGACTCTCAATGCTGGCTTCGCTTTGGTGACCGTTGATCACCTTTATATGTCGACTCATGAAGTTTGAAGCAGCCATTGTGTGTGGCCGACAGGAATGGAGCAATACCAAACAGAATCTTTAGCAGGATTGAATGATTTACATGGATTTCTGGGCTTTTGGAAAATATTGCCAGAATCGGGATTCAGGTGAGAAAGATATTTACTAACGATTTGGAATGGACAGCGTTTGGAGCCAGGTTTTTCGAAAATGTTGGTTAATTCCTCGCGTGCGGGAGACAATAGACACAGACTACATCAGACATATCAAGATTATTTTCTCAGGATTCAGAAAATTTACAAGAACAAAAATCCTAACCTAACTAAAAACTCTAGTCCTAACCCTGAAATAAAGAAATACTAACCAAACTCCTAAATCTTACAATTCAATGCAACAATATCCTGTGTCTGCTACCTGTGGAAGCAACCAAAATTTTGCCCTCAGACAAATCTTCTTTGTCATCGAGGCCTCCCTGGTGTTTTTTTGTTGTTGGAAAAATTGCATCTCACTCCCTGTTCACTGTGAAGTACGCCTCACCAGTAGGCGTTTTCCAATGGACAAGCATATTCTTCTGCATGTTATGGTTTTCTCTACCTCTCTTGTACAGAAACAAGGTGATGAAAATCCATGACGTTTGCTGCAATTTGACAGGATTGAGTGTCAAGTTCAACTAGCTCACCTTCTTCATACAGCTTCTCAATGACTTATTTTGTCAATGGTTGTTTGTGGACAGTTATTAAGGGTTTTCAGAAAATTGCTCAGACTTTTATTTGCTTTAGAAAACTGGGCATCTCCAACTATCGAGAAAGGTTTGCTGAATGGTGGAATTCTCAAATTGCGATCCAACGCGGCTTGAATTGCGGTAAGCGACTTATTGTTGCAGTAACTTCCGTCACGTTTTCTCGCCAATCTGTTGGCTACGGAATTATACTGTTTGGTGTTGGTTTGTATTATATTATACCGTATTGTGTGATCAGGTGCGACAAAAGTAGTGAAAGTGTACTTACAAAAAAAAAAACGACGCTCTTAGCAGAGAATATTTTGTGGCGGAATGGTTTGCGTTTTGGTTGTGGGATTGACTTTGCGGAGAAAATCTACCTCCTCCGCAGGCGTTTTTTGGGCAGCAGGCGGAAAAAATTGCGGGCGTGCGAAATTTGCGAAGAGACGAAGAAACGCCTGCCAACTAATGTTCGATCTTCGGGTTTGTAGTGTCGATCTTCGGGTTATCCATAAATATCTGCTGAAATATGACCCATCGAAACTTGAAACGCCTCGTAAAGTCTTATCGGGCCATTCTGGTTATATCTGGATAGTTATGGTGGATAGCAGCGAGGAAGAGATTCAGAAATTCGAAGATTTCATGCACAGCAGTGATAGACAGTGATGTTGACATAGTTGGAGCAATTATAGAATACCCGTCCATTTTTGAAACCGCATTTAAAGGCAGAAATACAAATCAGGTTGCTCTAAAATCTCTTTAAATATAATGTCGAAGGTTTATATTTGTGTGTACTTGTACATTTATCAAATTAAATGGTTTAAAATATAGAACGAAGGAATTGTGTATGATGAACTTTGCGTAATTTAACCCTTTTAATTTATCACTTTTACTAACCTTGCTTTTACTAACTGTCAACAGATACAAATAGCGAAAGTGCTGGACGGGTATTCTACGATTTAGCGCAAAATGTAGACCAGCTGCCCATTGTAAACTTTGATTAAAGTGATATTAGCGTCTCAAGTACAATATTTTATATACTAATAAAGGTTGTGTTTTGCATTGTTTTTGTTTGTTTGTATGTATGTATAACTGAATATGCTTTATTAGACATGCTACATGTATTTTAAATAATATATATGCTAATGATTCATTATTTAGTTGATATGCTAAGTTGCCTTCATGCTTTGTGTTTAGTAGCAAATTACCAGTTGTCGCTTCGTTTTTAAGAAATGGGCCATAGTTTTTCAATATTTTAGCGCTTTGGTGGTAAAAAGGAGAGTTGTTTTAACTATTTACTGCCGAACAGTTTCCTCGATAAATTGCTTTTCAATACGCCTATAAATATGTACGATCTCGAGTACGACACGTTAATGCTTCGCCATCTTGAAATCATCAGTCGGCAGGCGTTTATTCTCTCTTCGCCCGCAATTTTTTTCCGCCCGCGCCCCTCCCTCGCCCAAAAAACGCCTGCGGAGTAGGTAGGGAGAAAATGTAAATAACCTTTCCAGTTCACGAGCGAGATGGCAAAGGCTATGTCCCTGAGTCTGTGGGGTAGTGAGGGATCGTGATGGGTCATGTGAGGTTCGAGTGGATTTTGGTGTATAATATATGGTGGGTAATGGCGCCATTTAATGAAATAAATTAGAAAAAATAATCATGTGTTATACATTAGAGTGAAAATAGAGTGTTTAAAGCTATAGGACCTTTATTGGGTGGCATTTTTACGAAACTTGACTGGCAACACTGTTCTCTTGACTATGTTTTGTTCAGTTATGCTGCTTAACAGTGGTATAAGGTTTATTTTACAAAATAAATCAATTTTGTGTGGTTTTTATCATTAAATGATTTCATACACTCTAAAAACTAGTGTAAAATTACACACGAAATGTGCAATTTTACACAACTAAAACACACCAATATTAAAAAAAAACACTACCATGCATGTTTTATTGTGGACTTGGGACCCACTATGTACGGCTACACATTGTTGGATTGCATTGTGGAGTCACCAGAGTGCTCAAACTGCGAGCAGTGAGCGATGCATAATGCTAACAGTAAACGTCTCATTGAGAGAGACTCTCCGCCCAATCCATGAGAGTGCTCAAACCACATGAGCGGTGAGCGTAATATATACGAAAGTATACAATGTGCCCTACCAGCTATCACCATATGGCTTTATGGTAACTGTGGACTTGGGACCCACTATGTACGGCTACACATTGTTGGATTGCATTGTGGAGTCACCAGAGTGCTCAAACTGCGAGCAGTGAGCGATGCATAATGCTAACAGTAAACGTCTCATTGAGAGAGACTCTCCGCCCAATCCATGAGAGTGCTCAAACCACATGAGCGGTGAGCGTAATATATACGCGTAATATATATATATATATATATTATAATAAATTATAATAAATTATAATAAATTATATGTTATATATTATATACATTAAACATTGGAAAATATGTTAAAATGGTTCAACACTGGCAGTGTCTTTGTCAACAACAAATGTTTGTTCTCCTTTTTCAATGTAGAACACTGTGCCATGGCAAATTGTTGTATGTCAAGATTTTCTTCCCCTCTGCCCTTTCCACATGATAGGCCATATAATGCTGTTTAAAATCAACTGTTTCCAAAACAGTTACCAGAAACATTTTTCATCCTCCCATACAATTATACTATCTAGTAGTCCAAATAAAGGATAATCTTGCTCAGCATTTGGTTGGATTTCTGCAAGTTGAAGGACAACACCAGGAATATATTGTACACCGTGAATAATTGTTGATTTAGCTCTGTCTAAATAAAACAAATTACAATGTTGGTTTACTCTCGGTTGCAACTTACCCATCCACACTTGGTACTTTGAATTTTATTTTCCTTGCTATACAATCAACATTTGTACTTACTTGGTCCCAATGAATTTATCCAGTCTTGTATGATCCTCAAGTGCCTCATAAAACATGTTTGCACAAGGATGATCATTAAGGTCTACATCACATTCATCTACAGTAATAAATATATCAATTTAAATTAATTTATTAATTATGTTTACCCTGGCCCCAGAGGCAATGCATCAGTAGTCCAGAGCAAGCCTGAAAATAAGCGACCGTACATGGTCTGGCACGAAAAGGGTAACTGACCGGAACAGAATTGCCTTCGTTCCTGACAATTTGTCGGTAATAGTAATGAGAAACTCTGCAACATATTGCATTTTATTATATGCATTATATTATATTATCCATCGTGATACACCATCAATTAGCTATCATACGCCATCATTACAATTATATTAAATTATATTATATTTTATTATCATATTATATTATTATATTATAATATAACTCTTACCCAGACTCCACCTTCTGTTTGATCTATGACAAGTTGTGACAAAATCTGTTTTAAATACACTGTAAACTATTAAAATGAAGTATAGATGTGTGAAGTTGATCATCCAGCTTGTTGTAGTCTTGAGAAAGACTATTGTTGGTGACAGACGTTTTGATGGCCTCAGCAGCAGTCATCATAGAATCGTCAGTCACCAACAATAGTCTTTCTCAAGACTACAACAACCTGGACGATCAACTTCACACATCTAATTATATATTATATTAATTATATTATATTATATTATATATAAAATAAGTCGTGTCTTATGCACGCTGTGATTGGTCAGTTACCGTGTTTATATCAGGCTATGTAAAACATGGATGGATTATGCCATCATGATACGCCATCAATTAGCCATCCTATGCCATCATACACCATCAATACAATTATATATTATATTATATATTATATTATATTGTTATATTATATTATTATATTATAACTCTTACCCAGACTCCACCTTCTGTTTGGATTTACTATTACAATCTATGACAAGTTGTGACAAAATCTGTTTTAAATACACTGTAAACTATTAAAATGAAATAAAAAATAACTTACATGAAGAGTAGCTGTTGTCTTTGTTGCTTTTTGGTACCAATTTCAAGTAATTTTGATGAATTTATGCGAGTTTCAAAACCCGGTCCTACGGCACTTATACCTTACTTATATTAATATTCGCACAGTACTAGAATTCGCGCAGCGCTGGGTGCGCAAATTTTAGTACTGCGCGAAATATAATCCGCGCGAAAAGCTTTGTGGTGTAATATGAGACACTGATCATTGTTAGTAATGCAAATCAGTTGATTTATTAACCCATTGTCCTGGTAACATTAAAAATAAAAAATGTCTTCATCTTCATCCTGGACAATTTCAGTCGGGATATTCTCAGGTTCCACGTATAGTAGTATTCCGTCACGAATGCCTGCATTTTGCTGTAGATCCTCAAACTTGCATTGTTTTGCATGACTGTTAGGGTAATGGTAAAATATACAAGCCTCCTTGTGGTAACGGAGATCGACGAAATTTAATGTCACACACAGTTGCTTCTATATTGCCCCCATATTCAAAAAAGAACTTGCAAAATCGGGAAATCTCTCGAGGCAAATGTCCAACCAGTGATAATGGTTCAATCTTGCCTCTGATTTTGGTGAACAGACCAATAGCATATGGTTCGAATAGGTTTAACTGCTGGTTGATCCTTGGAGCCCAGATTTTTATGTATTCATGAAAACCTCGTGATGCGCAAGCCAGGGAAAACGATGTTCCCTCGGGGCTCAGTTTCACTGAATCAGTGTCGTGACGTCGTCGGTTTCTGAATCGTGGGTTTCTTGAAGTAAGCAATCAGATACATACTTTTCTTTCTCGTCACATGCTTCACATAAAGCAACACTCGAACCACTTTTCCATCCAGGATAGTCTTCAGATGCAGGGATTGAACACTTGATTCCTCGGTTACAAACAATGATTTGCATTTTAGACATGTGTATTTTGTCAAATCATTGCACACGATGCAAATGCCCTCCATTTCTCCAACATAATAGTCAATGAGCAGTCGCGTTTGCTTTAGGTGTTACATATGATGTTCTATTATTATTTTACTGACTGATTTTACTTCCGGTATTGCGAACAGAAAAATAGCTTGTGCTGGAAATCAACGTACATGGCTCTGTTAAAATATTTCAAAAAGGTTTCGCAAGACGATATTTCCGTTGCGTCGTCTGGCAGCGAACTAAATGCTGCCAAGAAAATGCAGTAAAACAGCAATTATTTCTTGACGCTCCAGAACCAAAGAAAAAGAGGGTCAAATATGGAGCATATGATGCTTTTCAACGAGCAGAAATTGCAAAATGGGGAATTGCGCATGGAATAAGACTGGCAGCAAGAAAGTATTCTGTACCAGAGTCTACTGTTCGTGGACTTGTCAAATCTTATAATAAGGAACGAAAAGAGCGCACTGAACTCGACCAATTGCCAAGGAAACATCGTGGAGCAAAAACCTTGTTACCCGAGAACATCGATGAGAAAGTTATCGCTATGATCAAAAGCATGAGAGCGGCCGGTTGTGTTGTCAATTACAACATTGCTATTTCCATAGACCTCTTTCATAATGGCGGCCAGTTTACATATTCTTTTATATGCATGCAAATTAGCCTTTCTGGGCTCGTTACAAAGCGACGATTCTTTGTAATTACAGACACGCGAACGAGGTCAGACAGGCTAATTTAAATGAATATAAAAGAATATTTAATTTGGGCGCCATTATGAAAGAGGTCTATAGCAAAGGGATAGTACTGGCTAATGATCGGTCTTTGTTAAAAGAAAACGGAGGAATCCTGGAATTCCACTATACATGGTGCCAGTCACTTTTCAGAAGATTGGGTTTCAGTAAACGTAGAGCAACAACTGCAAAACCACACGTATCACCTGGCTTCACATTTCGTTGTGCCATTAAGGAAGTGGTTAGTGCTTATGACGTCCCCGCCGATCTCATCATAAACATTGACCAGACCCCTCTCCCGTTTGTCCTCGTCAGCAAGTATACAATGGACAAAACTAACGAGAAGTTTGTGCCGATCAGTGATAGCGCCGATTATCGCCAAATTACTGGCACATTCTCAGTCACTGCGTCGGGAAAGTTTCTGCCCATTCAACTAATCTACCAGGGGAAAACAGACCGGTGTCACCCTAAATTCAAGTTTCCAAAAGAATTCCACGTTACCCACACGGAAAATCATTAGTCAAACAAAACGAAAGCAATTGAATTGGTCAATCGTATTCTTATCCCCTATGTTAAACAAATTAGAGAAGAGCTTGGTTTTCGCACAACAAAACAATGGGTTTTGGTCGCGGATGTTTTTAAAGCACATTGGACGGATGCTGTAAAGAAGATCATTTCCGACAATAACGGCAAGATGATACCTGTTCCCAATAATATGACATCATACCTGCAGCCCATTTAACGGTCAATCGCTCTTGCAAAGCTTTCCTTCGAAACCAGGTGCAAACATGGTACTCAGAGCAAGTCCAAGCCCAAATGGAGAAAGGTATCCAACCTGATAAAGTGTCTGTTGATTTGAGAATTAGCATGCTCAAACCACTTCACGCAAAATGGGTAGTGCAGTTCTATGACTACATGCAATCGAACAAGGACATTGTCGTCAAAGGTTGGCAACGATCAGGTGTGAGCGCCGCATTGGAGGAGCCACAACGACAAGAGGATCCATTTGAACGAGCTAAAATTTTGTTTGACTTATAAAGTAGATTATTTTTATTGTATACCATTTATTTTTAGTTCTTTTTATTTCATCATAATTTATTGTATTTTTTGATATAATTTTGAACTCTTATCATGAATTTTGCTTACATTTTTTGAGGCCACCTAATCGCTTTTTGATCAAGTTTTGAAGTATTTGTTGATAAAAAATACTCATTATAAATGCGTTAATTGTTAATAGTTCTATTAAACAAACCAAAAAGAACGAATACGGAAAATTACTTGCGCGAAATTAAATCGCGCCAATTTAAAGCTGAGCGAAAATGAGTACGACGCGAATTTTAATACAAGTAAGGTATACATATTTAATTTAGAATATCACTTTCAATAGTCCATGATATCGCCACTTCGTGGTTCGAGGAACCGGTATGCGAAAATCATGCATCCACGTTTTGTATCTCCCTCTCTTCGTGAAGTTGCTCGCTCGAACGAAAGCTGATATGGCCTCATTTGCCAGTGACGTCAGGACTATTAGGGAACAGATTATTGGCGCAACCAATCACAACAGAGTTCTGAGTCAGGTGTGGTATTTAGTGTTCTGTGATTGGTCAACACTTTATGTGTGATCATGCTTTTCCAAGCATCGCGCTGTATTCAAAATTGAAAACTGCGATCTGCACGTATATTTTTACCGAACGAAAGAAGATTATTTCTGATAATGGAAACTTCTAACAAAGGGAGAACTATTAGAAAACTGAAAGGTAAGGTTCAAAAGAAAGTGATTCTAAAATCCGTCGAGGCAATAGTGTGTTTTGCTAGTCGTTTGAAAGGATAATTAGGGTGAGTTAATATAGCATATTAATTCAGCAGGGGCAACTGTACCCCCAGAAAAAACCAAGATATGTTTTTTATAAGGTTGATTATCAATTTATTATAGGTATTCAGACAATTATTTAATTTGAGTGCTGAAATGCGACGTAAACATAAATAATTCGTCTTGAAAATTTCAAATTTAAATGCATATTTTGGTTTCAACTTATGCTTAATATGCTGACCATGCAGCCATTTTGATTCCGTCAAGAGCGAACCGGCGACCGTGCGGTATAAATAACCGCGTCTGCATGGTTGTTTTGATATTAAACTTACAAGACGTACTCTTTACTAGATAAGTAATAGGAGTAGAGAACATACCAGACACATGGCGTTCTGTCTATTTCGTTAACAATGGGCTTGCTTATCTTTAAAAAAGTCTAAATATTACCAGACCTTACAGATAAATTTTTTCAGAATGTTCCTCGCAAAAATAGCCGGAAATGCTCTTCTGGAGCTTTCAAAATTAAAAATTTTCTGGGGGGGCTTGCCTCCAGACCCCCCTAGAGAGGTCCCCGGCGAACACAAACTAAACAGAATTTGAATTACTGCCCCCCTGCCAAAATAATCCTGCGTACGGCTATGCGAACGGCTTAATACTAGCGTTCGAACGTTTGTGAAAGTCGACGAATTCCCCAAGCGGACGGTCTATAAATTATATATACCGAAACAATATTGAATGCGGTCTTGAAACGTCTTGTTGTTCCTCCATTGTTGATAGGCTCATCTTTCGCACGTGGCATTTGGTTTCTCGGAGTTAGCAAACAGAATATGTTAACAATGTCTTCCTGTCAGAAAATTTTACGAAGTTGTGTTGTGTGTAAGTATTAAATGTATATAATCTTTAACTTTTCCAAAATAAAGTCTTTTAAATTAAGATTGCGTGTTTATATTTTATGTATCTTCCGTGATTGTAAACAATTTTACACACCATATTAAAGCTGTGTAAAAAACACGTCTTCAGTGAAGAAAAAACATACACAGTGTGTAAAAAACAATTTTAAAAAACACGGCTTATAGTGTGTCGTTTGGACGACATGCCGTTCACACGCATTATAGCGTGTAAATTTACACACCTAATTTACATCCATGTAAAAAAACACGGCTTATATGTGTGCTGCTTGGGCGACAAAAAATGTGTGTAATTTTGAATTTTTTTAGAGTGTATGGTCACCATAGCAACCATAAATGTATGGTTGTGTTATCATATGCAAGCACTTTGTATTCTTAGGTATCTCTGAAAATTTCACGGTGATTGTCATCATACTTTAAAAGTTATCTCCAGAAACCTCTGTTCACAAGGGAAAAGCAGCCAGTCCTGGTGCCACTTTTTATACAAGGCTGTAGTGGAATTTGAGCTTTTTCTGTTCTACGAAAATTGGGCTCTCACTTCGTGAATCTTCAGAAAATAACCTTTATGTGTATGACATAGTCTGTGTCCATTGTGTGTCCGGTACACAAAGGAGATGCTGAAAATAGGCAAAATTGCATATTTTAAACGGTCGTAACACATGTTTCAAATCACGAGGGCTTTCACATTAGCCTATTTGTGAAAGCCTATTGGCAAATCTAATTTTCGGCCACGGTGCTTGTCAAAGGAGAAATAATTCAAGGAAACAAGGTGGTAAGCAATGAGGAAATGACGCTAAATCAAGCCACTCCAAAACCATTTGTCAACTGATGTAACTGTTGTGATCGGTGACTCAATACTCAAAGACCAGAGCATAAGTGAAGTGTTGGTTAATTTTTCTGTGTATATAGTGGTGGTAATGTCGGGATTACAGTTTGGGTATATTACAAGTAATATTTAACCCGCGACCCAGCGATACTTGTCCAGTTCTCTGACCACTGAGCTACGGAGGTTGTTGCCGACAGCCTAGTCACCAGTTCTGTATATATAGTGGTGGTAATGCCAGTGGTAATACCGGGATAAGAGTTTGGGCATATTACAAGTAATATTTGGTATTAAACTCGATTAAACTACATGTTCTAAGGATTTATGGTGAAGGCAAATTTCGAGTGTTGGAATATATAAATAATTTTAAGACCAAACCATGACCAGTTGCAAAAAATGCAACTTCAAGGCCTTCCGGCTGGAGTTGAACATGTGACCCCACAATGCTAGTGCCGTGCTCTGACCACTGAGCTAGCTATAAAGGCCGTTGCCGAGAGCCTAGTCACACGTTCTGTATATATACATTTTAAGACCAAACCGGGACCAATTGCGAAAAATGCAACTTGATGGCCTTCCGGCTGTAATTGAACCTGCAATGCTATTGCCGTGCTCTGACCACTGAGCTATGGAGGCCGTTGCCGAGAGCATAGTCACAAGTTCTGTATCCTGGGATTACCACCACTATAGATACAGAACTCATGACTAGGCTCTCGGCAACGGCCTCCGTAGGTCAGAGCACTGCACTAGCTAACATCACAGGGTTGCAGGTTCAATTCCAGCCAGAAGGCCTTGAAGTTGCATTTTTCGCAACTGGTCCCAACACTCGAAAATGAATCCTTAGAACATGTAGTTTAATCGAGAGAAATGCCAAATATTACTTCTAGTCTACCATTAGTCCAGTACTAGAGACTATGTAGAATTCTGCATTATGTGATTTGTTGGAGTTCTTTATACTTGCAGAGAACTTACCAAGGATTTTAAGAAGTTGATCGGACTTGTACGGATACACCTTTATTGATGTCGGAATCAGTTTGATTTTCTCTTTAATTGTGAAAAATCGCGTTGTCCCACAAGATTGATGGAAGCACCTGTGTCGATAATAAATTACATGGTTTCAAACGACCATGGACTTCAAGGTTTGCGAATGAATGTTTCGAACAGTCTGCAGAATTTAACACAGAAAATATATTCTTCGCTTGAGGTGTCATCTTTTGTTTCGGTGTCAACTTTTGTTTCAGTGTCAACAACTTTCACTGTTCGCTGATGTTGGTTTCATGGTCGGTTACCACGGTATCGGTAACCTTGTTTCTTCAATGATCTACATGGGGATATGTTCCATTGCAAAAATAACAAGATTTCTTCGTTTTTATTGTTGTTATCGCACTTTGTTGTGATGTGTGACTTGTTTTAGTTGATTTACGTGTTCGTATTTGTTGTCTTCCATACCTTTCACTTGTTCATTAGAAAGTTCGCATGCTTGGCCAAGATCTAGGAGTTGTTGGAGATCCATTGGTTCTCTCAAAGCTCGTCTCCTTAGGTGTTGCAAGGAGCAATTTTGAACAATCTGTATTTTTATCTTGTGGTCAAGGTCTGTAAACTCATACATCGCAGCTAAATGTCTCAAGCATGTGTAGCTAAATGTCTCAAGCATGTGTAGAAACTATCAAGATTTTCGTCTCGATGCTGACTCTCAAATTCGATATTCTTTTTGGGCGAGAAATACGCTGTTAACGCTTCCATGGCTTTGTCGAAATCATTGTCTGATAATTTTTGGTCGTCGGTCAGTGATTCAAATATATTGTAGACTTCTTGTCCGGCCAGACGAAGAAGCAATGCGCGCTTTCGCTTCTTTGGCGTAATATCTATTGCAACCATGAGGTTGTTAACAGTGCATTTTTAAGGATTTTTGGTGGGCAAATATGCAAAAGGCCCTGTTGGCCATTGCCCCGCCCTGACAGCTGTTAGCACAGAAGACTTTATAGACAAGATTTCCCTCTAAGGTATGGTAATACCGTGATAGCCTGATAGGATGTCTAATTATGAGTGGGAAGGGATTAATGTTGTGTCACTTTGCATCTTTGCGATCAGAATTAAAGGGAACTCTAGTAAAAAAACAAATGACTTTTAAATAAAAGGCCTTTAAGTATAATGTTTAGAAATGTTAATAGTTTTACGATATCTACTCTTGTACTCGAAAAATAACGTTTTCATTAACGTTTTCATATCCTTCTGAACGCCGCCATTTTCGAGTTTGCTCGACGGCTTAGGATTGATGTACAGCAGGAATTTCTTTATCTATTGAAAATTGAAAAGAAAACACCCACTGAACATAGAGTTTGAGCCATCGAGCAAACTCTAACATGGCGGCGTCCAGAAGCATAAAATACGAGAATGAAAACGTTATTTCTCGAGTGCAAGAGCAGATATCGTAAAACTATTAACATTTCTAAACATTATACTAAAAGGCCTTTTATTTAAAAGTCATTTGTTTTTTGACTTAGAGTTTCCCTTTAAGGGATTTTCAAATAACTAAAAGTAAAATATAGGACTTACATAATTACAGTTCTCGATATTACACCTGTACATGTGATTTAGCCAGAGCCAAAATCGAGTCGCCACTCAGTCTCAAATTGCTCTTCAAATGATTTTTTTGTATAAAATGCGTGCACATTTGACATTTCAATAAAATTATTGAAAATAATATTGTCAATAAATTTTGTTGTGTTACACAATGTTGTAGTGAATGTGGGAGAGCTCGGAGTAGACATTGTCTATCATCAATTGTGTAGAATTAATGTTTGTGGAATTGATAATTATACTTATGATGCTTCTTCCTACTTACATTGAGATTAATTTCCATGCTAATTTCGTCTTTTCTAAAAAAGATAAACCAAAGTTTTAACAAAGTTTTTGAAAAAAATAACTGACATTTTGTTTTATAATCATGAATTGCTTTGAAATTGATTGCATTTAAAGAGTTAACTTTTGCTTATTTTCTCTTCAATTTTGCAAGATTCACTGAGTTTCTAAGGGTCAATTCCCAAATCACCTTCACAAGGGCCCAAAGGCAGCAGGTCCTTTTTTGGACCCTAACCATAACCCAAATAAAAACTCTAGTCCTAACCCTGAAATAAAGGAATATTAACCCTACTTTTAAACTAAATATTTCAATGATGTAATATTCTGTGTCGGTACACAAAGAAAGAGCCCTTTTTTCCCTTCAGTGGTGGGGCAGTGGAAAGGGCCCACTGGGGCAAATGCCCCACCAGCATATGGTATTAAAAAATCCCCTGAAACTAGCCCGAGTGTTGATGCCTGGTGGGCCTCTTGTCCTTTACTTAGACTGTCAAGCGAACAGGGACGTTTGCTGTACATTTTGTGAGTTTCATCTGTTAAATACATCACATGACATACATATAATCGCCTCCAATTAATACGTGAAACCGTTTGGAGTTTGTTGTGAAATATTATCTGAGTTATCGTGCAAGACTTTTGTGTTGTGTTTTGATTTTTGAATAATTTGTTATTCATCGTATCCTCATCGTATTTTAATTAGAATTTCAGTAGAACCAGTAGAAATACAGCCTCGTGCAGGTTATGGATGATGTATGGTCTGACCTAGTTTACATAATTTACATATTGTACTATGGTACCCTCATCCGCAGGCAACTTTCGGGGGATTGCGGCAAGAAAAAATCGCGGGGAGTTGCCTGCCAAAACGAGACAAGGTTGGTTCGATCTGAGTATCTTGCTTGCGCATGACAAAGTGTAGTGTCGAGGGTAGGGAAGAAAAGTTATAATTTGTTGAAACTAACATGGCTGTTTGAAATGTTGGCGAGTTACGACTTGACCAGCTGCTGTCAAATACACGGCCAATTTCGCAGCAGATGTAACAAGTCTGCTGCAGGCTTGTTACAAGCTTGTTGGAATCTGACGCCAGTCAGAAATCAATGCATACGTTGTTATCAGATGTCGTGACAGGCTTGTCGCAAGCTGTTTGCAGACTTGCAACAAGCTTGTTACAACAGATACGCAACAACTATCGCCGACAAGGTTGTATCAAGCTATTTTGGCAACTTTGTTGCAAGCTTGTTGAAACAGAGTGTGTCGAGACAACGCCGTAACAAGTCTGTTGTAAAAGACCCTCGACAAGAATCGAAAACTCGTGTTTATCCCTCGAGAAACGTGGGCTTCTCTATCCACGCAGCTTCCTCGAATTCGATAATGGAGAAATACACAACAACATTGGATTGGAAAACGTGAGTAATACTTTATTTAATTACAACAAATAGCAGAAATAAGGGTAAGCTCAATATCTATTTAAACTACTGGTGTTTCGGTACATTGCTAGTCTGGTAAAATGCTATAAATCCTAATACAAATCTTATCGAACGACAAACATTAAATATGAGAGAAGACCATTTGTTATATCGTCAGAGAGAAACATTAAACGTATTAAAAATGAAATGAAAAGAAAGTTCTACTTTTGTCGCAAGGTTATACTTATTTGACTACGTTTCAACTTATCTGACGAAGGTAACGAGAAGCCTTCACTCACCATGCACAAGTTTACTAGCCACCTCAGCAAGCAACTGCGTCTTCCCATAGTCATAGACAATCCAGAGGCTTTGCCTCTGGATTGTCTATGCCAGCCTATGGTCTTCCCAAACGGCGGCACTTCAACAATATTTTTCCTTTTGCAACCAAAACAAACAGTTGCTTGTGGAGGAGGCTATTTATGACTTTTGCTGACCATATTATAGTCCTGATTGACTACAGTATGTTGTCATAAAATTAAAAGGTACCGTAGTATATCAATATGCTATCAAAATACAAATTGAAAGTATTAAATGAAACTGGTGTCTGTAAAATACCAATGGGACATTTCAGGTACAGTACAGTAACCCTAGTCAGGAACTGTGTTTACTGTTCAGTTTATATTCTTAATTACGTGACCCCACTGGTATGTTTTAATACCTGCATGTATATTACATGTAAAAAATTAAACACGCAAACAATTATTAAAATAGCTCATATCACATAAAAATTAAGTTGGGAAGTCGTGGAGTTGGTATTTTACAGACGCTACAAATTGAACTTGTCATTGTCCTACAATACATATTTCCATGATTCACCGAGATAAAATCTATTTAGTAAAAATATATTGTTTGTTGAATCATGCACATATACCTGACATTGTTTATCAACTTTCTCACGTTCTCTGGTGAAGGTTTTGTTGCCTTCCTCATTTACAATGTCCCTGTACACACTGGTGGGAAATGCAAAGCTTTTCCTTTACCATTTTTGAGTCAACAATTTCCTTTCGCTCTGTTTTCATGACTAACGGACAATTAAATCGTCCATACTGTGGTTGACCAGTTGCAACATCCCTCACCACATCGTAACAGTTAACCTGCACCCAGTTGTTAGTGGTTTCCCCATTGTTCACTCTGACTGCTACATCAAATACACCAATGGTTATCTAAGAAAGACAAGAAAGTACAAGCATTGAGTGAAAAAATATTTCTCTGCTAATATTCTTATTTAGCATAAAGCTGCATGGATGCATGTTCTGACGAATTGCCCAATAAAAACTACAACTTTCACCCCAATTATACCTACATGAAATAGCTGAGAATATTATTTTACAGTCTCAACAAGACAGAAGGTACAGTACAGTTCTTCAGAGAATAATTCTTGTTTTGCTAGCAACTTAACCATTCCACAAAAATCATTTGCTTTTTTCTACTGTACCTGTCCATTATTATTTGTATAGGCAATTGCATCTCCATGGTGAACCATCTGTTTCGACTTGGAAATAACTCCTCTAAATTTGCTGCAGGCTGTTGTATCTTCTAAATCTGGCATCTGATCAATCAAATCGTGTGAAATGACATTCCCAACCTGAAGTTGTTTCAGTCGAACATTCAAATATGTACCCTAATACCAATATCAATTATGTATAAAGACACGTAAGTACATATTAATTTACGGGATATTTGTGGAACTGATACTCATGGTTTATTCACAAACTATATATTCATTTTGTGTAGTCCCGAGCAGACCTTGGATTTTTGTGGATGTTGCTAAAAAGATTTGGTGTCAAAGTGCCTAGCATGGACTCTGTATTGAATTTTAAGGTCCCGGGATTAGATAATTTCCAACCATTACAACAGGTAAGGTCATTTAATGCTTCAAATGTTTTTCTACACTATACTTTTCAGAACTCTCAGTTCATATTGTAAAGTTGAGAATAGACAGTACAAGTTTCTATTGAATTATATATATATATAAATATACACAATTCCTCTAATATCTTCCAGGCATATAGGCCAAATTTCCAAAATATGCCATTATCCACACCATTTAGAAATTCTAGATAATATTCTCCATTCTTTTTAAATCTCATAGAAATTGTGCTTCCACCAATATACAGCATCTCGCTCAAATCCAAGCATTCACACAATTTATGTACGAGGAGGACTCTCCAAAAAAGGATCTGAAGGAAATTTATGAACATGGATGCTTGAGACTGGTGTGTAAATAATAATACTCAATCTCTACCTTTCCATTCACCATTACTGAGCTTTTTGACTTTTGGCCCTAACCTACTGTATTAAATGTATAATAAAATATAATACACTATATTGAATACAAATTCACAAACTTATCTATTATTATACAATTGTCACCATGAAAAGTTGAAAACCATCAAAATAATATATAACAAATCAGATGAATGTGACCTGTATTTAAACTTTTTGCAAACCTTTGGATGCATAACGCTGTGCGAATAGCAGTATAATAGAAAAAAGATTTCACTTGGAAACGGGTAGAAATTGATATGGTCCGATTCAAATTCATCTTGGGCGTCAGAATCACCGCCACCAATGCCCATTTCCTCATGAAGCCTGTCTTCATCCGGAGTTGTATGGCGTGTATGGCGGTCTTGGCGGACTACAGACATATTCTTCGTCTGAATTTTCAGGAGAGTTATTGGTAGCACCTTCTGGATGTACTATATCGTCTACGAAACTCTCATCACATGGCTGGTAAGTATTTGTTGCTAAAAGTTTGCGTCTGTGGCTCTTGGTAACCAAATGAGTCTTATAGTTCGTATTTGACTCGAACAAAATACCGCAAATTTCGCAAGAAGCGATTACATTTCTTCGACGCTTCATCGCCTTCATGTTTTCCGTTCAGCATAAGTTCAGTTTTATTTAAATATCGTTGCATGTTGAGTCGACGTGACGCGACGTCAACTCTGCCAATTTAAAGGTTTTAAACATTGTTTACGTCCTCCAGCATAGTAACAAAGATTGGCTAATGGGTTTTCCCAGGGTAAAATAGAGGTCTGTGATTGGTCGGTTCGTTTTCTAACTAGACATGTTAAAATTCGCAATAAACTTAAGTCACGACGACAGATATTTTCGTTATTCAGTTTACTTTCTTTTACGCTTTCTGGTTGTTTGTGGTTTGGTTTATGTCAAAATGTCTAGAAATTATGTAGAGGAGTCTGAATTGGACGATTCTGAGACGCAGGAGCCTTACAGGGAGAGGTAAATATATATTTTCAATGTTAATATTTGTCCGAACTCTTTCAGGCCAGCATTTAACTTTCAAGACTTATTTTTTTTCACGCTAGAAATTTTTACTCTGTTATGGCTAAACTGCAAACTCCATCAATACCATAATATTTTTACTTGTTAATGCCTAAAAACAGTAACTACCCACCAGCAAGAAAGCAAGAAAGCGTCGGAATGACCAGGGTAAACTTAGTTTTTTCCGTCTGTTTACTGTTTATAGTTCACCTGTAAATTTTCCGCAAGACGAAGAAAGGCCACCTTTGTCTACTGCCGATTTAACCAATGCTGGTAATAAATAACATTCACAAATTCATTCGAAAACGACCGTATATGATTCTACTCTTGAAATTTAATGCTTAATAATAAAATTAAGACAATTTTTATTTTTTGCCTCTGAATGGCTAGGATATATTATGAGTCCGCAGCGAACACAGAGACAAACACCAACACACGGTTCTCGTTGTAAGTATCATTGATATTGGTAACTTAGATTTATCTTTAATATTTGTTGTTCGGTTATATCATTTTACAAATTACTCAATATGCAAACAATACTGTTATAATATTACTCCTTACCTTTAGCCAGTACAAGAGATCAATATAACAACACTCCATCGTCTGCGACTCGTTCTCCAAGTAACAAAGGTTAGCTTGTGGGTTTGACTTGTTGACACTCCACTCTTCTACCATTTAAAATTATATTAAAATGCTTCCTTGTTCAGTACGTGCCCACAACGTTCCTCTCATTTATTGACATATGTAATTTTTTAATCTAATATGACAATTTCTAATTGTATTGTTATTTATCCAATGATTTCCTTCAGATTTAATGGATGAACTACAAATCGTAAAATCAGAAATGAGAGGAATGAAGCGGTCAATAGACCAGTTATTAAATGTACAGGGAGAGATGTTTAAGGTCATCAAAAGGTCGATGGAAGGCAAACATTTCGATCTTGGGAAATGTTGCCATACGGTAAGTAGTATTTGAAATATAGTTCAATAAGGTAGGATATGATATTGTGTAGTTTTGGACAATATCTAGACAACCCCACCCTCTAAAAAACAGAATAAAGAGGAATTGGAAATTCCAGAAGGTAAGGAAAATCTAGGAGGGTTCGAGACAAATTACATTAACCACTAGTTATTTTGATAAATAAGAATTTTATATTTTTGCATTGAATCTAAAAAATAAAAATAAAACTACACACTGGCTTGAAGATATGGATTTTATCTTCTCATAGTAAAAACAATATTTTACTCATTCGTACTGTAAAACATTGTTTTTCACCACAGATAAAATCTATATCTTCACAACCCATTTAATATCCTCTCTCACTCTATAGTATCTCTCATGCATATGTGGCATGTTTACTATGATAAAATTAAAAGCATGTGATAATTTTACCTTTTCTAGGGAAAATTCATACATGAAATCGCTGTTCCAAGGGCAAAGAAGGCATGTGACTTCTGGGGAAGTTATTACGCCTGGAAGAAAAGATTCTGGCCTGGTCCCATTTCCCAAGAATCATGGACAAACTGAGAAGGGACGACATGGTGGCCTACAAATAATTTAATTGAAATTCACAATTTTAATACATGTTCTGAATCCTGAAATAAATTATCAATGCCCAGCAAAATATACGTTGCAAAGCCATTATTACGTTAAAATTTTGGATTTCTTTACATGTAAACTTTAGATCATGCACAACACTATATTGTCTTCCCCAAACAAAATATTTTGGGTAAGACAATATAGTGTTGTAAACAAAGGTTTACAATGTAAAGACATCCTAAATTTCATTTTAATCTAAACTAACAATATGGCCATAATTTGCTTTGTATATTTTGCAGCGTATTGATTTTTATCTTTTGATAATATTCTATAATAAAAAATAGAAGAAACAAACAATGTTTTATGAGCGTCTGGATTGGGAGGATGGGAAGCCCTGTTCAGTATAATGTTTCATCGAACATTTGCAGAACAAAAAGCACTTACCTGCGTCGGTTAATATTGTACGCAAGTAAGATCATGTTTTGAAGAAAGTAAAGTCGAAGATTATAATCGCATCCATCGTCGCATCCCCCCACCTGAATCAGAACCCACATGAACGACTGTTTATTCCACACTTAATATCAACAAGATATTCCCAAAAACGACAAGATTTAATCACAAAATATAGTTTCCCACAATCTCATGAGTGCGTTCAAACCAAACTCAAACGTTCGTTCGATTATTAAAATGCGTTATGGTACATTTTCAGGCATCTTCAAAATTGCTTCCGCTTTCCGGGTTTCCGATATCAAGCTCTTTCGCGCAGCTCATCGTATAAAAAGCGACAAGCTGGTAACAAGTTTGTAATTACAGTTTAACACAGGTTTGTCGAAAATACTTTGTAACAACATTGTTGACTTTACAGTATTGTTACAAGTTGTAGACAACAAGCCAGATCTTACGTGTTTCAACAACCTTGTCGCAGTTTGTTTCAACAACTTGTTACAAGTCTGCATAACGACATGTCGTAACAAGCTTGTGGTCACAAGCTTGTTACAACATGTGGAATTGACAGCATTGTTACAAGCTTGTTCACAGACTTGTAACAAGCCTGCAAGCCAACAAACTTGTAACAAGCCTGCTGCCTGCAAGCCAACAAACTTGTGACAAGCTTGTGAGAGATTTGGCCGTGTACACAAGCCAAACGCACTCGATCCGCCACGAGGAATTGTAGTATACTAAATACCTGTACAGGTACATACAAATTGAACAAATAGTATGCTGAAAATACCATTAATTCCATAGAAGCACAGTATACTAAATATCAACGGCCTTAGGATTCATCAAATTTAAATATACCAAATACCTACAATGTAACAACTGTACACTGATTTAAAAACCTCTTAGATATTACCATACTAGAAATACGTGTACGCAACAACCCCTCGCCCGCTTACTGTTTGAGGCTTTAATATTGCCAAACTGAACAGATTTTCAAACTGCTTATTTTTTTGGTGCAATTTGTGAGTAGTGTACTGAACAGAATCCAAGTGGGAAAGTCTGCCAACACTAAATTGTCTAGCAGGCAGGGTTAGAAACCAATTGTGTAACTATTGATTATTGAAATTAATATTATTTTATTAAATAATATTAATAATAATTTTAATAATTTTTAATTAATAATTTTTTAGAAATTAAATAATAATTGCATTAATTATATATTACATAATTAAAGTTAATTATGTCAGTTATGCTTTTAATAATAAATTTCAACATGCATGTTTACAGTAACAGTGGCATACTCATAATTTTACTCAAAGTACAATTGTATTCACGGGACTGCATAACGTTGTACATACATGTACCCTACTGTAATAATGTAATCTGCATGTTCCTTATTTCCTAATTGTCAGTATAAGCAGATACATGTACCCTACTGTAATAATGTAATATGCATGTTCCTTATTGTCTAATTGTCAGTATAAGCAGATACATGTACCCTACTGTAATAATGTAATCTGCATGTTCCTTATTGTCTAATTGTCAGTATAAGCAGAAGATTCAATACCTAAATTTATCCTAGACCAAATTGATAAGCCTGATAAACCTTTTATTCTTTTAGAAGACTTATGTTTCTTAACTTTTATTAATATTATATAAGTATGCACATTCATGTACCAGTATTTCAATGGTATTCAAGTACCGGTAACACAATTTCAAAAAATGAAATGATAAAAGCCCATAATATACAACAAAGAACGATATTGCTTACTCTAATTATTTCACCGATATATATTTTAATTCAGGATGAAATTCCTTTCAGCTGCTTCTTGTCGGTGAGGTGATACCACTTGTTTAATCCCTAACTTGACACAGTGAGTGTTAATTACCTACCCAATTATACATTATTTATCCTTCAAAAGCTGTGTAAAAATATACATTGAAAGCCTAGGACAGTGCCAAGGCCTACTATCCAGGACAAAGGTGAATTTAAACAGACACACTAAGCCATGGCCAGAAGGGCATAACAGATGAGCGTAAATGCTGATTGTTACAGCCAGTATGGTGTATGTTTACACTATTAAAGTCAATAAAATGTAAGCCAGGCCCAGGTCGTGGCTGGCCAGGTTGGTCCTATAGACTTGCAATATATGTAAACACAGCCTAAAGTCTGTAATTTTTTACATCCTAATTACTACAAGACACCAGTATACTCTATATCAGCTAATTTTTGAGTTTTGCAATGAGTGCATTGTCTGACTATATATTGATAAGCTCGATAAACCTTTTATTCTGTTTTAAGACTTCTGTTGCTTTTATTAATATATAATCTTATTATATTATATAATTATGCATACATGTACCAGTATTTCAATGGTATTCAAGCACTGGCAACACATTTCAAAAAGATGAAATGACAAAAGTCCATAATATGCAACAAAGAACATTGCTTAATCTAATTATTTCACCAATATATCATTAATTCAAGATGAAATTCCCTACAGCTGCTTGTTCTCAGTGAGATGATACCAGTTGTTTAATCTCTAATGTGTTCCCCTGACACATGCAGTGAGTGTTAACCTATACCCAATTATACAGTGTCTACATACATTATTATATCCTACAAAAGCTGTGTAAATATATACATTGCAAGCCTAGGACTGGCATTGTCTAAGGCCTAATACAGGACAAAGGTGTTTACACAAACACACTAAGCCATTGGCCAGACCAGCATGCCATCAGATGAGCATATAAACACTGATTGTTATAACCAGTGTGGTGCATGTTTAGACTATTAAAGTCAGAAAAATGTAAGCCAGGCCCAATTAGGTGGCATCCAGCCAGGTTGGTCCTGGTTAGTCCTATAGACTTGCAGTATAAACGCAGCTATAATCTGTACTTTTTTACATCCTTACCACCAGTAATGGTACTCACTATATAGGCTAATTATCAAGTATTGCAATTATTCCATTGTGGATGAGGTTGCAAAGTGACCGAGTGAACCAATGGTGATGGATAATTTAAATAAAAGTATAAAATCTGCCATTCAAAATTTGTATTAACATTTGTTATTCTGCAATGTTATAATAAAGCACATAATTTATTGGTATATCGTGTGTAAGGACTATTCAATTTCGAGCGAAAGCCCTTCAAAGAGT
Organism: Chrysogorgia sp. JL179-B06; assembly: GCA_035772405.1. NCBI lineage: Eukaryota > Metazoa > Cnidaria > Anthozoa > Scleralcyonacea > Chrysogorgiidae > Chrysogorgia > Chrysogorgia sp. JL179-B06. Next base: position 137,258 of record JAYKKM010000310.1, read on the forward strand.
GATTTCGTCTCGGATTTCGTGATGTCTAGCTGATTGGCGCTTTCTCGATATATGAACAAACCGAAATTCAAATAATCGCCAACCCTATTACCCAAATCCTAACCCTAAAACTGACTTGGGTTGATGTTATAATAATTTTCAATTTCGGTTGCCATGACGCCATGCCAAAAGTTAAAATGTTTCCGACCACAATATATTTTGAAGTACTAACTCTAAGAACTCATTCTACATATCTAATGAAAGCTTCATTAACAGCCTGTGACATACCTACAAAAATATTTTTGTAACTGATAGCTAACAGCTTGAAAAAAGCGACGACGCTTGCATTGGCAAACTCCGAGTAAATATTTTAGATATTCAGACGACGATATCTTTTGAACTACTAACTCTAGAAAATCATGCTATATATCAAATGAAAGCCTGAATAGTGAATTATGAATAACATACTCGGACATGTTTGCAAAACTATCTTTGTAACTGACTAACAGGTTTAAAAAACCGAAAACGGGTTTACCTTTAGTTTTGACGCCACGTATAAAACTTGATTTACGAACTTGACATCTTCCGACGACAATATATTGCATTTTCACTGCCTTTTCACGATCTTTTTTTAACACAAATCTTCATTCACCGTATAACCCGACAAAACACGTACTGTACTTTTCTTTTACGGTTTCATTTTTTAAAAATATTAATTTACCATATCTAGTTTCCAGGGCCAAATTTTCTGATGCCGCGCATCAGGGCCAGGGCCGTTGATCTTGAATATATAAAAATAAACTGAAAGTGACTCTACAAACACTTGGAATCCCGTGATGAGGGACTAAACGCCGGTCGATATTAGCACCCTCGCCCTCAGGCCTTCGGCCGGCGCGTTGCGCCGGGCGAGGGGATTATACCTAAAAAACTCTACAGACCTCAATACATACATGTTTATCCATAATCTACTGTACTGTACATCAAATCTTAAATAATGCACATATACATTTTAATGAATTTTTGTTACTCCTGCATGTGCATTACATGTTTAAATAAACTATCATCTTACTATCACTAATTGGATATATAAAACTAAATCAAGTGTCCATAATTTCATCCCATTCATCTTCACCATCATATTATGATTGTTCATAATCTTCATAGTCAATTTCAGGCAAGGGGCACATATCACCAAAAACATCATCAAGCAAAAGAAAGATTTTTATTGCATATTCCTTTTTCCATATTTCAATATGATATGTAATATCTTCCAAACTAAACAGGAATTCAGCTTTTTCAAGAGTTTGGTTAATACATACAATGTACTAGGTAGTGTTGGGGTAGAGGCGGTAGACTTCTGCATCATGTCCAACAAATTTTTCAAAAATGGGCATCATGAGTTCCTTTTGCAACATCAGAAGCTTGTTGCTCAAAAGTTCTCGATGTTGAGATGTCACAGTTCTGCATTGTGTTGCTGTACGCACACGGCACAGGCAGTGCTTCAGATAGGTAAGTCATTTAATTCAGCACAATTACCAGCACTGCATGAACATGATTTGGCACATAAATCACAACATTCATATTTATATGAAAATGTCTGGGCCATAAGCATCTCCTCTGAACTTATGCAAAAAAACTGTAACAGAAATTTCCTTCTACATGCAGTACAGGTAGTTGGTAATTTGACATAATCTTTCATACCTTTGCTGACATTTCGAAGCATCCTTCCAATAAATAAAATGATGGCCTTACCCTTTTCCCCACATCTACCACTTTCTTGCATATATGCCTCTACATTTTGGGAAGGCCAAAGTTGATGTCAGTTGTCACACTCTTGCAATCCATGCCCATCCCAAATACAATTGTGCACAAAATACATCTACAGTTCCATTAACCTAAGGTTAATTGAAATGCTCCATTCAAGTCCAGAATGTGTAAAAGAAAACATAATCAATTCTATGGCAATCCATGAAGTGTTAGATGTCCTTTGTGCACAATTGCATTTGAGATGGGCATGGATTGCAAGAGTGTGAGAACTGTCATCAACGACAACATTGGACCTTCCCAAAATGTGGAGGCAATGCAAGATGGAGTACAGTGTGTAGCACTGCTTATAATAACCCCTAAATCACACAGACAACAGCGTCAACAAATTTATCATCAATGTATATTAATTATCGAAATGATGCCGGAAGGAATCAAAAATCAACAAATATTTAACAAATAATACTCTTACCAGTGGCTTATACATGTACTGGCGAACCAAACAATTCTCGCCTTAAATTATCACTCAATAACGATTCTGGAGATCAATAAACGAACATGTAGTCAGCGGACTGAAGTTTTGGATCCAATGTGTCCGCTTGAGATAAGCAAATGCACTAACTCCAATGGCATTTAAATATCGAACCTGTTCTTGCAAATAGAGCAACTAAAGCGAAGCAGCAAGTTGGTATATTAACGACTTCCCAAAGCCAGTCGGAAGGCTGACGAACACATCTTTCTTGCAGATAAAGTTAAATAAAGCTTCCAACTGTTCTTGTTTCATGGTTTCTACACAAAAACCGCCTTTCGTACACTCGACTGCATGTAAAAATACATCGTAATCCGCCATGTTTACTAAGAAATTCGATTTGGCGTTTCCCATTTCAATGAGCCAATTATAAACCGCCGATCATATTTCATCGGTAACTGTACGGCATTATCTTCGATTGGTCGCAGACTCTCTTCTCAACCGCCAGGGGGGGGGTGAGGACAGAGTCTGCTTTCGCAGACTAGCGCTGGATCTGCTAAAGAAGCGTTTTGGAAAGAAAAATGCCATTCAGAAAGCCACATCCAAGAGCTTATGAATGTAAAACCTGTGTTTAACGATCGAGACACGCAACGACTCCGGAAACTGAATGACACATGCGAGACGAATTACCAAAGTCTAAAAGCACTGTGGGTCGACGAGAGCGCATATTCTACCATCGTAGTGCACGAGATCTTGGAGAAGTTGCCTGAGTCATTACGTTTGACCATAACGAAGGGTGTTGACTTTTTGGAATGGTCGATGGCAGAAGTTTTGAAAGCCTTTCTGAAGGAGATAGAGCTACGAGAAGCACATCAGTCAGTGGTAAACAAAGACGAGAGGCAAGAAAGAAAAGGTCAGAGTAATGGACATGGTTCTGGAGGATCAGTAGCAGCTCTCCATGTGAGGCAAAGAAATGTGAAATGCATTCTGTATGCAACATCCACACAAACAATGTAAATGAATGCAAACAGCTCATTCATAAGTATGGACGAGGTTTTGTTTTTTAAAAAATGGACAATTAGGTAAAAACTGTTTAAGCACTAATACTTGTAATGCATGCGGGAAACGACACCATAGGCCTGTTTGTGAGGCCGGACCGTCAACGCCATCCCGTGTTTTGCCGTCCCCTTTGCTAAAGCTCCCTAGTAAGAACTATGGAATCCTGTATTGCTGACATTCGGGGGTGGATGGCTAATCAACTCATGCTCAATGACAAGCCCGCCAGCCCCGTGCGTAATTTGAGAGCCTGGTTTGATGGATTACTACACCTGGATTACTACAATTCATAACATAGGTGCAATTTGTCTGTGCATGCGCCAGGTACTTTGTTTCTCCCCAGTCTCTTTCCAAACAATAACACATGGCCGACATGCGAAACCTGCGAAATTGGAATTCGTCTCTTTAAAAAAAGATGGCGGTGGGCAAAATATTTTCAACAAATGCGATATTTATGTGTTCAGTTATCTTTCTTCTTTTGATTAATTGTGAAGCTGTTTTCTACAGTAAGAAAGGCTGCTGCATATGCAAAAACAGTTTCAAGAAGGAAAGCCTTTTTAGTTTTTAATGTTCGACTGTCTTAGTGGCGACCTCTGTGGAGCATGTTATCAGACCATAAATAAATGGAAGAAAACAGCAAAAGTCTCACACCAGGTCAGTTTGGAATTCTTTATTTCTGCAGCTTGTACGTTGTTAAACCCATCCCTTACCGGCCAGAATAAGCGGCTTACCGTGTAAGGGTTTTCCCTGGGGTTGCATGATGCAATATGTCAATATAACTAAAGTAATTCAAACACACAAATCCATTGTTTATTTTTCTAATATGATTTCTGAGCTTCTATCGTATTTAGCTTCATACAAGTTCAAAATAACAATATCACAATAACTAAACTATTAACTGACAGTAAGGAGGTATGGTTGTGGCATAAATTGATTAAAGTGATCTTATACTTTGCACATTAAATTCAAAACAATCTTATGAAATTTTTCCACAAAAACAGCAAGTTGACAAGCACCTTAGAAGCGTTGGGAGACCAAAGGTAAATAATAGGATAGCTTGAATAACGACTGTTATGGCTAAAGACTTGGAAGAAGAATTAACTGCAACAAGTAAATCAGAAGACATGGAACAAAAGATAAAAGTATTGAGACAAAGTGAGTTTACACACTGTGTCAATATAAACGTTTTCAAAGAAGCATTTTGAAAAGCATGTGTAGGGTGTTTATGCTATTTTGTATTAATTCTCTCTTTTCAGGAACTGACTTAACAGAAGAAATGTGTTTAACTCTTTCCCTACGGGCCCAGTTAAAATGGGTCACTGAAGACCCGCAAAGTCGTCAATCGAAAAACACGGCACACGGTAACGCAAGATTAAAAATTGAAATTCGACAAGCGCTAGGAACATGAAATCCACGCACACGCCAAGTTTGATTTGATTTCATAAACAACTCTGCGATTGGTGGCATTTTGAGTTTTCAAGATGCTACGCGGGCGTGCAAGATGGCCTTTTCTGGATAAATATAAATTTTTCAACCTGATTTATGATAATTAATGCTAATTTATATTAACATAATGTGTTTTGTTCGGGAAATTTAAAAGAACAAGTAAAAGCCGGTTTATTGGGCTTCCAGAAAATGTATAGCTTTCGCAACAGTTATGGTTATTTCAAGAGATATCAATAGAACAACGTGGTCGTTCAATTTTTGATGTTTTTCAGCCGTAAGGAAAGAATTAAGCAACTGTATTCATGAGACCTTCCGGGTGAAGAAGCAGCCTTGTATCTATGACCTGGGCATGTTTAGGCAGTTTTTTATCATTTCTGGTGCCACAACCGTGTTTGACAACGTCCTTGCTTCTGTCACAACACCAAGGAGATCTAAACAGAGAAATGAGCAAAACAAAAAATTAACAGTTCATATAATATATTCAATGTGCTTTGGTTTCAGTCAATTAAATAATTTTTTGCAACAAGATCAGTGCCGGTATTTCATGCTGAAAAACCTAAACAAAGAGGCTTTGGACACTGAAAGATGTTTGGGTAATTCGTGCAGCAGTAGGAAAGCATATTACATGAGACAGAGCACTGAACCGACACATTACGAACATTTAAATATTGAAATCAAGAAGGTCATACAGGAAAATATCTTGTGTGTATAGTGCACGATTATCATTGCATTCATAGTTTAAGAACGGTAATGTAGCAGCTCTCGTAAGGGGTCTTTTCCTAATGGTCTAGCCACTAATTGGGTAGCGAAGGGCAAGCTACCCGATTGGTAAATTAAAAGTGCTGACCGGAAACTGAGGCAAAATACTAAGATTTGGATATACCACTGCAGATATACCTGTAGTCGTTTCCAAAATTTATGATATCGTTGAGCTCCCGTTAGTACTGTGAATCAGTGATCCTAATATCCTATTAATGTAGACAATGTTGAAATTCATGCTGTTCCCAGGTGTGGTTTAACGTACTGGTGAGCAAAAGATACTCTCGGTACCTTGTAAAAGTACGCAGCACAATACATATACTGCAATTTTAAAGCCAACGAATGTAGCTATGTTTATATATTGTAGCAATGATAGTATTAAATTTGGATATCTCAATGTAAACAATGTCAAACTGCGAACTATGTTGAACCGTATGCTAATGTCACATGCACTTTAACTTGTATAACTTTTCAAATACAGCAGCTACAGACATTAAATATGTATGTATTGGTAGCTGGATTAATGAACAGACAGCTCAGAAAGACAAACATACCTCGACGACGTCGCTGTGTGACATAAATTATTAAATGTATAAGTTAATCAGATTTCGACCAATAGAAATATGCGGCCGTCAGCGTCCGAGAGTGATGAAAATTACCAGAGCTTGCTGGCAGGCTCTCCTTTCCCCTCCCAGTCTCCCTCTCCCATGTCAAGACTTCCTTTGCCATTTGATAACAATTCCAAAAGAACTTTGTCTTTTTCTACCTCATTCAATGTTTTAATAAATTCCTAAAAATATAAATATATTGTAAATATATAACTGTCTTGGGTATTAGTATATTCAATATTAATGACTACATCAAGTCAAGGATGATCATGGAACTAAATTTGCGTGTAATATAGAATAAGAATGAAATTAAATAAAACATAAGTATTTAAGAGGGGGCATCTGGTCCTATTACACCAGTTTGCACCAAGTCTAGCACACTGACATGTCTGCGAAGGAGATTACGGTTTATCAGACACTAGATCAGACACTAGATCAGAACTAAATCTAGGTATCAATTTCAGCATTAGGAAAGAATGAAGCTAAACACAAAAACTAATAGAGAATAATAAATATTTGTAGCGAAAGGTCTGCTAATGTTGGATATAGACACCAGCAATTCGCTCTTCAAGTTGCATAAACACACAACATTTCGTGCGCACTTTTGTTCTTACCATAATATGGTGCTTTGATTCCTCAACGGCTATCTGGAGACGTTCAAATGCGTTTCGTCCTGCATTCACGATGTAGACAACGTACGCTTACCGCGTAAGCGACCAAGCGTGGAGCTACGACGAGCCAGCGGTAAATTGCACTAAATACCTTTCGTTAATTACTTCCGGTATATTTACTTCCGCCGTGGAACTTTTGCCATGTACTTGAAACTTTTGCTGCAATAATTTTTTAAAGTTTGTTGTGGTTTGTAAAATTGTGTCCCTGTTTTTAAATTAATGTTGTCGTGAAACAGATGGAGATATGTTGCTTGTTTGAAACTTTTGCCGTGATACTTATGGGCCACCGTAAGAAAATGTGCGCAAAAACCACATCATATTATAGTCGCATATTATAGTCGCAGGTTTACTGTCAATCTCGAAGCTAGGACGCATGCTCAGAAACCATGTTTAAGAAATTTATAATTAGCATAACGGCATGCTAGTGAGAGCAGCCTCGCTCAGCATCACAAGCGACTTGGGCGGATCCATGCTTGGTTCGCCAAACCATAACGCTCAATAGCTTTCTACAAGTGATCGTGAAAAGCGATACACATTTTGCTGCTGGAATTTCTAAGCGGGTAGTTAGTTCAACGTGTAAGCCAAAGGAAGAGTAATTGTTTAAGGGAAGGGCTCCGGATTAATTACACTAGTTTAATATGAAAGTTCCTTAGAGAATGAATATTTAGTTATAAACATAAATTGATCGAGTACGGAATAACTCAACGATGCATGCAACTCTGCGAGGTATTGTGTTGCTATCGTTTCGCGATGGTATATCCCGTTATAACACGCGATTTAGTCGAATTTTGCTAGTTTATTCGTTCTCCGATGTAAATAGCTTGCATATAGCTTGGTCTAAAGCACATTTTCGCTCCATGCAGCAGTAAATGTTTAGGATCACTTCTGAAACGATAGATGAGTTGCTTGACATAGCATTGGTCGTGGTTGAAATGAATTTCTAGAATAGCTATCGGTGTGTCAAACGAATATGGTAAACACATGGCGAACGTTGATCAGTTTAATACAGTTCGTTACCGTAATATAATAGGATTTGTAAATATTGAGCATATAAACCTAAATGCTCCAGTGGAGAATAGAATAACTATTTTTCATCTGCCCAACATTTTCTACCTCTACCTTGGCGCAATGATGTTAGACATACGGTACTGTGCCGTTGTAAAACGTCTCCAACCAAGCCGGTAGATAATCAAAGTGTTTACCCTTTCGCCACTGTTTGCGGCCTTTAGACACGTTGACTTCGAAAAATATAAACCAATAGATAAAACTTTTTTGGTCGAAGCTGTGTATTTACTTACCAAGTCAAGTATTACACGAAATTATATCAACAAAGCTAATGCCTGTTTTTCCAAGTTTGTTGCGAATTTTCAACAGCTGTACGGTGACGAGAACATGTCTTACAATGTTAGATAGATAGATATTTAATAAATTCTCCCTAAAAGGGTTTTTCAGAAATTATTTACAGTTACATGTATGCAGTAGAGGTTTCATATATAAGTTTTACAAAAGTATCTTAAAAATTATCTTAACTATGTACATAATTTAGTTGGTTATACTAAATGTTTTCTTTTGCAAGCAAATGTTTCTTCAGGGCTGCTTTAAATGTTTTAAGAGAAAAGCTGTCTTTCAGGTTCTTTTCTAAATTGTTCCAAATGTGGACAGCTCTATATGCAAATGACCGTTGACCAGCTGCAGTTTTAAATAGCGGTATTTGAAGAGTCACGTGTACGAGTCCAACGGTTGTGGATTGATGACCTTTTTATCAATTTGTTACAAAGGTAGTCGGGTGCGAGGTTGTTTACACATTTGTAGGTCAAAATAGCGTCTCTAAAATATAGTATTTTGTCCACTGGAAGCCAATTTAATTCACGTAGAAGTGGAGTTACGTGGTCATATTTCCTGGATTTCGTGATGATTTTACATGCAAAATTCTGGATCGACTGGACTTTCTTTACGTTGGAGGCAGACGTATTCGACCACACCGAAGAGCAATAAAGCATCTTGCTAATGACTAAGGATGAAATGATTTCCGATAGAGTTTTTGTGTCAAAACTATTTTTAGCACGATTTATCTGGTATAATTTGTTCATACACGACGAGACAAGTAGCGAGGTATGATTGTCGTAATTTAGGTGACTATCTAACGTAACACCTAAATCTTTAGCAGAGTCCACTGGTCTAAGAGATTTGCCCAAGAATGATACGGATGTATCTGTAGGTAGTCTGTTCATCAGCTACTTTGTTCCAATTATCATGTACTTAGTTTTCCCCGGGTTAATTAAAAGGTGGTTTTCACAGCACCAACTTGCGACTCTGTGTACGTCTTGTTCGAGATTTGTAATTGCTGTATCTATTTCACGTAATGTAAGGAGAGGAAAACTTTCGAGTCATCAACGTACGATTCAAGGTTGGAGTCACGAGATACGGAGGGCAGATCGTTCAAGTAAATACAAAATAATAATGGTGAAAGCGTCGCACCTTGAGGTACTCCGCGAGTAATTGGTAGTGGATCAGATAGGGTGGAGTTGATTCGGGTGGACTGAAAGCGATCTGACAAGTAGCTTTTAAACCACTGTACTGTTTCTGGGGAAGCACCAACATTCGCTAGTTTGTGTAACATTCTGTGATGGTTGATACTGTCGAAGGCTTTCGAGAGGTCTAACAACACTAAAGCGGTGAGTTTCTTTTTGTCCATGGCCTCTAGCATCGTGTCAGTACTAAAAATGTTCAGGGTCTCGGTGGAATGGAGTTTTTTATTTCCGCTTTGATGAGAAGAGAGCAGGTTTTTACTTATAAGGTAAGTACTGAATTGTTCAAGTACAATCTTTTCACAAACCTTAGAAGCTATGGCAAGAAGAGATATCGGGCGGTTGTTTGATGCTACTTCGTGGTCTCCGTCTTTCACTATGGGAATCGCTTCCGCCTCCTTCCATGCAGTAGGGAATATACAAGATGTTAGAGAGCAGTTAATAATGTTTGTTAGTGGTCCTAGTATAATGGGGAGACAGTCTTTGAGGATTCGAGAGTTTATCTTGTCTGGTCCAGGGGACTTGTTCAATGGCAGAGATGAAATAACATGGCGTACTTCTTCACTAGTTACTGTTCTGAAGGAAAAGAGATCTTCAAAGGGCATATGAACTGTCTCTAAAGGTGTTTCCTCTACAGTAATGTGGTACTCTTCTGCCAGACGAATGGACGCATCTGCTGTATTTTTGCCTACAGACGTGAAAAACTGATTGAATTCGTCAGCGACTGTCTTTGGGTCTTTTGTGTAAGTGTGTTTTTCTTTACTTTTTGACGGTATGGCTTGATTAATAATTTTCCAAAGAGAGCCTGGGTTATTTTTATGTCGCTGAACTTCTTCCAAATAATAATTTCTTTCTGAGTCTCTTAACATTGTCTTAACGGCATTTCGATAATTCTTAAAATTACTCCAAGCAAGATCGTCTCGTGTCTGTAAGTATCGGCGGTGTAGCTGGTCTCTGGTCTTCATGAGCACCTTTATGTCCTGAGTTACAAATGGACAAGGACGGTTACGTACTTTGACTGTCTTTATTGGAGCATGCGAGTCTAGGGTAGATTGGATGGTTTGATTGAAAATGGCTAACTTGGTATTTACGTCGTCCTCGTTGAAAATAGATATTAAGCTGTGTGAACTACTGGCGAGGTCGGTTATGAATAAACTTGGTGAGTAGTTCTTGTAAATACGAACGGTTATGTAATGGGGGAGAATTTTAGGAGATTTCAGCTTGAGTTCGACATAGACTGGAAGGTGGTCACTTATTGTTGTATTTAATACACCGCTGCGACGGACTGGTGAATTTGAGGAGACTAAGACAACGTCTAATAAGGATTGAGTGGTATTGGTGATTCGTGTAGGAGACTTAATAAGTTGACTGAGGTTCATTTCTGCAGCAAATTTGACCAATGCTTTGGATTTAGGACAATTCTGTTTTAAAACATCGCAATTTAAATCTCCAAGTATCACTATCGGCTTGTTCAGCGTTAGAGCTTGGATGAAGTTTGGCGTGAGGACATTATCAAACGACCTTAGTGGGCAATCATCTGGACGATAAGTTACACAAATTACGACCGACTTTGTCTGTTTACACTGTACACTGATCCACAACTGGTGAAAGTTGTGTTCTGATATGTAAGAGAGATCTTTCAAGACTAAAGATTTGAAATCTTTGCGAATATACGCGCAGACTCCTCCTCCTCGCTTGTGTAGACGATCAAGTCTAATAAGTTTATACCCGTCCATGTTTACCTCTGCTGATGTCACGCTAGTGTTTAGCCACGTTTCAGAAATGGTGATAATGTCGAATTTCGTTAAACGCACTAGTTCTCGAAGTTGGATAAGGTGAACATTATTCCGAAGTGAGCGTATGTTTAGGTGGATAACTTTTATAAGACCGGTCTTGACTGATATACTATCTGCTTCGATCGGTTGATCGCAAGTTAAATTATGATTCTCAGGTTTGTTTGGTGTTATTAAAATCAGATTATTTAAGTTCCTCCGGGGATGGACAACTTGGCTAGGAAAAAACTCTTCGCATCTTGATGATTGTAATGACGCGGTGTCTGCCGAGGTTTGAGTAGAAACAGAGAAACAGCTCGAGGGATGATTATACGAGGGTGTATTGTTTTGATTAGGTGATATGTAAATTTGGCGACCATATTGCTCACGAGTATTTTGATCTCGAATGTAGGCTTTGCGGCGTTCTTTCACTCTCCTTCCACTGCGACAACCACGAAATGGTCTCAGGATTCCGAGGGAAACAAGACAATTATGAAGAGATTCGTCTATATACTTGGAAGAAGGCGACGAACGAAGACTTCGAAGAAATGACGGTTTATAAACATTGTTTGTGTTGAGGGCATTCAAGCATGACGACGCGTACTTCGAAGGTTGCTTGGCTGATCCACATGTATTTCTCTCGTTGTTATCAGGACCAGGATTTGAAGATATGTCAACGCATATCGTTAAGTCCGTTTTGAATGGTTTCGTTGGTAGTATAAGGCTTGTATAACCATGTTTTGCTGATTTGCTGACCGCACTCGAGACTTTGAATTTCGACTCATAGTTTGAACGCCTCAAAATTATGCGGTGATAGTTGATCGGATAAATGAGGCCGTATCTCCTTGAAACTAAAACATCCACGATCAATCCAACAGGATCCTTGAATACGATGTTCTTATGCGTATAATTCACCCGTTTGTATAAGGTAACTTGCGTTGATAAGTTTAAAAATATTAAAATTGCGTTTCTTTCGTTCATGGATTGAAAGGCTATGCTCCAATGAAAAAAGCAAGGAAAGTAGATGATAACGCAGTTGTTCTAGGTGCTTCGTACTGCCGTGAGCTATCGATAGAAGATATCTCCTTGAGTGTTATCGTGAAGAGGGTTTACCTGATGATGCTTGAAGTGATGCAGAGTTTTTCACGAAGGCTGTTGTTAATGGAAACTTGTTCCATTGCCTAAACTATACACGCCATTCGCAGTGATCCACAATACCACTTGCATTGCATTTGCAAGGCTTGTGAAGTTTGAGCGGTGTTGGCTGTATCATGACAGTGAGTGTGGTCACTTGTATAATCACATAAAGAAGGTAGTGGAAGTGTAATCAGCCCTGGAAGTTGTCGAGCTAACAGATATCGTGGATAAGTATGCTCTCATTGATGGATTAAACGACCATGATACAGATACATTTATTGCCAAACTTCCTAACGTTGTTGATCGGGATTAATTAATTATGTTGATTGACATGTAGTTTTATGCTATGTTAATTTTTTTAAGATATCTACAATGTTTAAGATACCAGTTAGTCCAAGCTTGCTCTTGTTATACTAACCTACAAACTTGCTTTTTTCTGATTGCTTCAAAGAGCGAGTAATGCCGCGAGACGAATTAGACGTCAAGCAGATAGTTTTCATATATATCTGCTTGTCTTGTAAGACGTCTTGGTTATTATTCTTAAAGAGTGAGTGTCAGGGTAGTGCTTTGCGCGCTTGTTTTCTTCTTGGAGGCCATTTTATGGGACGCCTATTTCAGTTCACAAACGAATCCGTCGATATTTGATCAATCCTTCTTATAAATTATCCATTTTCAAGTTTTCTAAGAAGTAAATATACCTGAGTGATCAATTATTGTGATATTTTTCGTAAAATTGATAATTTACTATAGTAATCTTTTCGATACATAGAAGCTGCTACGACCGCTTCGCCTCCGAAGCGTGGAAGGCCGGGTTATGCTGCTGAAACAGCGCGAATAAGTTTGCGAATGGACGTGTTTGATGAGTGACTAGTAAAGAAGTATATTTTGTTTCTTCTGACGTTTTGTTCATTTGAATTTGCAAAGATTCAGGAACTAAAGCCATCCGGGCCAGCTTGTTCGTCAGAAACGGCGTTGCGCGCGGCCCGCAGTGGTTCACAAACAAGCGAACCGCAACTGTTCAAATCATCTTGAACATTAACTTCATAATGCCCCGAAGTCAGGATCGGACTCCAATTTCAACATTTCCAAATAAACCTAGAGTTCACATGCAAATTATAGTTCTAACGATGCGATGCACTGCAATCAATTCGTATGAAAACAAAAACACAAGCGCGCAAAGCACTACGCTGACACTCACTCTTTAATAACATGTAACTGCTTAATTCTACAATTAAAAGGAAATTTCAGTAAAAAATGTTATATATTTTTAAAAAAGGATTTTTGAGTATGACGTTTGATATGTAGATGCAGCCAGATTTTCTGTTGAATTTCAATGTAAAATTACCATATTTTTACTGCAATTTCCCTTTATATATATAAATTATCCTACGTTGAAATTCATGTTGTGCATGTCCAAGCTTATGTACCTGAACCGGATGACTTTAGTAGTAGATAGTGTAGTTAGTTTTTATTTTGTGTTATGATATTGCAATTTACACCAGCTATTAAACATTTTTGGTCTATTCTCCACATTTATTCTATTATACTTCATACAAAACAAAAAAACAAACAAACGGTTCTTTTAAGAACCACCTAAAAATTTCGAAAGAAAAACTCACGAAATACTCAATCGAAAAACTCAATTTATTTATTTTTAAAAATCATGCATACAAAATCACTCAATTTAGCATGAAATAACGTTAGCCCTAACAGTGACAATTCAATCGGTATTCTCCAATGTAAAGATTCAATTTAAAACACACTAGCGGCAGTGAGTAAGTGATCAATGGGTTTAGCCACGAGTTGACGTTCAAAGATTCGTTCTATATATTGATACTTGTATATAATTAAAACTTTGTGTATATAGAGATAGATATATATTATTAATAGTACCAGTTGGTACCTGATCGGCTTGATATTCATAAGGTCTGAATAAATCTACGGCATCGTCTCCGCATTTTTAATAAATAATCAATAAAGTAAAAGTGCTATCTGTACTATTCATATCGGCAACGGCTTCCGTAGCTCAGTGGTCAGAGCACTGCACTAGCATCGCACTTTATGTTCCCAGATCCCGTCACACTGCTTGTTATAGGCTGTTCCTTATTTCTGCAGCACGACTTTTTAGGCTTTCGTCGCGGCAAGGACAACCGTGTTTCTTTCTCCTGCTACCTTTCGTGCAAGTATTTTTACAGTTGCAGAACTGAAATGGAATAAACAAATCTAAATAAACTGATTTATTGTATGGTATGAGTAATAAAGAGATCTTAGCTTTATACTTAATTGAATTCGATCAGATTGAATATTCACGCTCGTCGTCGCTCCATCAACAATTTCGTGAGGTGGCGATACATAAATAGGCGAACCATAATAATTCAGGATATCTTCGGGGTCTATCGCTCAACCACCAAATCAAGATCCGATTCCGACATTTTCACAAAATATTCACAAAAAAACAGCCGCACAAGAAAAAAGACCACGCATTGAAAAATACTTTACAATTTACATGCAGTGTTCGCATGTTTTGGAATATTAATCAATGATCGAGGACCCGTATGTTTTAATGTAAACATAAACAAAAGCACGCAATGCATGCCCCTGACACTCATTAATAGTTATTAAGTTGTCACTTAATTAAGTTTATTAAGTTTAATTTTATGTATTTTTTGTAGCACTAAAATAAAGAACAGTGCTGGAGGAAGTCATGATGATTATGCTGAAGCCTGTACATCACAATCATTAGTTGATACTGATTCTATTTATGCCTCGTTGTTTGAAGAAATTAACCAATTTGTTGTCAGGCTGGGAAGTACAGTAAGGGGACTCTCTAGGAAATATTTTGCTCCATAAAACAAGGTTTCTGTGATGATCTTGGAACAGCTGAAGGGGCTATTGACCAAGGTGGGCCAAAAAGAGAGTTTTTCACTCTTGTATTGGATTGGATGATCAATTCGCAGATTTTCTACAGCACTGAAATGTTATGTAATAGATCTTGTCATGTAATAGATCTTGTCAAACCAATGACTATTATTTCTATTCTGGCCAAGTTATTGACTGGTTCATGGTGGTCCAGCTATTGGGTGTTTGTCACCAGCTGTCTGTGATTCCTTAATCTATGGTCCTTGCTTTGTTTCTGTTGATATTAATGATGTATATGCTTTTGAGATAAAAGCTTCACTGATTGAAATGATCAATTGTAAGTCTCTTGATGAAGTAAGACTTTTGCTTAGTAATTCTACTCTGTTTTGGACCGGCAGGTACATTGCAGCCAATGAGCACCTTGGAGGATGTTCCCAAGATTGCTCATGAAACTGCACACTGTTTTTTGGTAGGAAGAGTAAATTGGAGATAGAAAATACATTTTTGTTGTCAAATGTTTATAGTTAATGTCAGATATATTTGAGAAATGGCTCGACTAAATACACGTATATGCCGACAGCATAATAGACTACATGTACCTGAAATCCTAATCCTGCCTAAATTACATATACTATTAAAAAACTCATTAATAATTCATAAACCAATAATCCAATCTTGCGCACGAATTCAGTCACGTGCATGTGTCTTTATACTAGCCAAAGCACACTTGGTCATGCTTGTGCACACAATAGACTTTTGTTATTTAAATTAGATAAAGATTTTTATATAAAGATTTTTTGTATAAAGATTTTTATATAAAGATTTTTTATATAAAGATTTTTATATAAAGATTTTTTGTATAAAGATCGTATTTTACATTAACATAATTATAGTTTCAACACATGATAATTCTCGCACAACAACATTCAAATTTAAGAACTACCACGATCTAGCTCTTCTCTATTGAACACACAACTCGACATGTTCGTGTTAACATTTGATACCCTCTCACCTTCACTCGCACGCATCGGGAAATTACTCAACATTTCGTCGGGAACGTCAAATCTAAAATCAGCCAAACTGAAGTCTATTAAATCCTTACATTCTTCTTTCAAATCACTGTTCGCCCTCTCTGTTATATTCCTTGGAGGTCCTAAAATAGTACTCACACGCTTTTCTTGCTCTTCGTTTTTTGGTTATCGAAATCTTCGCTTTGGAGGCATATCAAAGACAAACGCTGCCGAGAATGTAGGCTTCGGCATTACCACGCCTCGGCATTTAAAATTCATATTGAAATTTTTGGTAGAGGACAACCAAGTTGCTATTCCCTAGAGATTTTATTTTCTATTGAAAATCCATGTTTCTCATTCACAGTTTTTGAAGCTATTCAAAACACTTGCATCACATGTTTTATCAGATATAAAACACTCGGGCTACGCCCTCGTGTTTTATATCTGATAAAACACTGCTGCTCGTGTTTTAAATAGTACATCATAATCAGAAGCTAAAATATTAATACAACGATAAAGAAATAATTTTCTTCAAAGAAACAGAACTGTTGCTCTTAAACTGTTTTGTGTGATGAAAACTTGTCCTTTTGAGTCAGTTTTGAGTCATAGCACTCACTTTCAGTCATATAGCACTCACTTTCAGTCATATAGCACTCACAGATCACCAGTTGAGTTAACCATTGCCAGTAGCCCAAAAGTATGTTTAAATGCATATCACATTGCTATAGCAATAAAATTGTCTATATTATTACAAACATAAAGTTGTGTTTTTTTAATGATGATGTATTCATTTTTTACCAACAAATACCACTGCTTGATATTTTGTTGATATTGACAGTCTAACCCTTGGTGATTGACACCTCTCGTAATGGGTGATCAATTCTTACTGTAACGTGTGTTCCAGTGACCAAATTGCGTGTGTCTTGCACTAAGCCACTGATCGGAAAATGATGTCAGTAAATAGAACATCAGTCAAGACATCAGTCAGTTGTAGAGTGATCGTAACTAAAATTAAAATTTGACTAGCTGACCGACAAATTGCAGGCTCAGGTTACTTCTTCACGATATGACATCTTGACCACATGCATAATAAAACTGTTAAGGTATACAAGGGGTTCGATTGTATTTACCTATGTAACAAAATTCTCCCTTGTCATAAACCAGAAATCTGTAACAATCTTTGAAGAAGTTCCAAACCCTCTCTCCAATTGGTGGGCTTTGAAAGTCCACATGTATCGACCACATATTGACAATATTCGAAGCTGCTATCTTCATCTTTCTCCACAAGATGATTTCTTGCATAATTTATTTGGTCTTCAGGAACATTTAAAAGAAGGTTAGCTGTACCACCATGTTCTTGGGGTAATAAATATAAAGCGTTCTGCCCTAATAGTATGGTGTCTTGATTTCCTTATCTTGTGAGTGTTCCAATGTTCCGTGGTTCTGTCAAGTCGTTTTGAATTAACTCGGCAAAACAAAACCATAAACAGTCTCTTTGGAAGCCAGGATCTGTGTTATGTTTCGTTCTTGGACAAGATCTTTAAGAAACCCTTACGAAAATGTTCTATAGAATCCTATAGAATATGCTATAGAATATTCTAAATCCTATTGAATATTCTACAGGACCTCTTATTCTATAGAATATTCTATTGCCATATTCTATAGAATTTACAGATCCTATAGAATGTTCTATTGCACATTCATATGAAACATTCAATAACATATTCTATAGAATATTTCATGAATCTTTATATAATATTCTATAGAATGTTTAATAGAATGTGAACTTTATGTAATAAACCAATTGATTTAAAGCATCAATTTGGCCTAATTTCAACACAGAACATATATTTACTGTAATACCATAAAATTTAATGTATTTTATTTAGTAACAAGGACTTTTTTCACAATATTATAAAGTAACATCTGTGTAACTCTACTAGCTCGGGAGGCTTACAGGTACTACACCTTGCCTAAGGGTGACCTGGAGGTAGTTGTGGCTAAGGTTAACCTCATTCGCCCACGTCGAAACTCCACAACCGGTTGCAGTTTTAAGTCAATGCCCAGGATAAAAAATATACAGTATATACACGTATCACTAGTTATCTAATTTACAAGAGATGTTTATCACTATGTTATGCCATGCTGTTTAATAATTAGTATAGTTAAATCTATGAATAGTTACATTAATATTTACATAGTTACATTGCATTGTTAATCGTCATAAATTCTATAGGGTAATGGACAAAAGTATGTTTTGTCGCTCAAGCTTAGACAAATACACTTACGATCAATTTCCGATGGATACATTGCAATTAAATCATCACTTTCCTCAACTTCCACAATAAAATTGCTGGTGACATTAAAATCTACATCTCTAAATAATATTCTATGGCTTGCATGCATTGGTTTTATTAGAATTACATTATATAATGTGCAGTTACAATATTGTGAGAGTTCTAAAGTACAACGACACAATGGCTTAATGTTTAAAAGACCAACAATCCTACCATATTTGGATGCTGGATGTTGGATTGATACATCATGGTTTGTGTGTCGTTTGGATCGAGTATAACCCAGAGAAGAATACAACTTATGGTTGTACAGAAATCTATCATACATCTTTCCACACCGATTGTCGACAGTTAGATTTAGCAGATCTTCTAATGCAACTAACATACGTGCATCCAAAGTGACCAGTTTTCCAGAACCCAAAGATGATAATCCACCAGAAGCATTATTATGTGCAAACCTAGCATGGTCAGTCAGCTTACCAAGAACTTCTTTAATGTAAGCAGAAGAATCATCATCAATACAAGTTCTTGCAAGTAATGAAATCTTGTTTTTCAGCAAAAACGTCTCTGTTATTTGCTGTGGAACACACTGTGTCCCATTAAACATATTTATGAGCACATGATTATGTGACTCAAAAGTGAATGCAGAAGTAGCTCACAATGGACCACAATCCTTAACACAATGTGCCAAATGTGTTAAACAATGCGCATTGAATTTGCAACTTGACAAACCATACAATTCCTCTAGCTTTATCACAAACTTTGTCAAACAAAGCTCAGAAAGACAAATCGAGGAGCTAGAGATTGAATCACCCAACAGTGTGTAAATACCATACACAAAAAGAAAGTAGTGGTTCAAGAAACGGCTTGGGAGAATTCCGTGAAGAACAACAAGGCTGTAAAAGATGAAAGCTCTCCATTCCGATGCCTTCCAATAATTTCGCTGGGAAATACTGCGAGGACTTCTATGTATTTCACTTGGAGGGCTAATCAGCTGCAGTCGCTCATCAACTAACTTGACCTTTAGGCCAATGTAGAAGCTTTCACCATGATGTTTACTATCAAACCACAAATACACCATATGCCTCATGACCCCTTGGCAGACAGAATGCATGTAATCTGCCACTGTGCCCCTGACAGTATCAAAGGATGGTAGTAAATCCGCCACTGTCGGTCCCTTCACCCCCTTCACAGAATTACCAACTGTAGCCTCTAACGCATAAACTGCTTGTTTCTTGGAACTCCGCATCACCACTGGTGTTCTGTGGGGGTAGTATCGGACAGGTGGACCATGGGTAGTTGCTACAGTCACTCCTTCAAACTCACACCAATCACACCCAAACTGACCATTGAATTGTTTCACATTTCGAACAATAGCCCGAGCTGGTGAATCAGCAGACAGAAGCAAAGCGAACACCTTCCTTGGCTGAATCTCATTGCCAAAGAGAAAACCCTCAGTCTCTAACCTTGAACACTCCTCAACAAAAGGTACCAAGAACACATTCATATTTGGTTTCTGGCCAAACCACAGACCTAACAACAACATGTTTTTGTGACGAAGATGTGGAGGCAGCTCATTTATGGAAGCTTGTAGTGGCCATATTGCATAGTTAGATGACTTAAATGACTTAAATACGGGAATGCCATCTGTATTCCACGTCAAGGATATGTCATTTGAACTAAGACCATGTTCAGTTATAAGTTCCTTGTACAAAGCGGATGTTATTACATCAGTTACAACTAATGAATTAAGACTTACTTCTAGATTTCTATTAGTTAAATAAGAAAATAATTTAGCATCATCAAGTAATGTTTCAATCTGTTTCTGCAGGGGAATATAAACAAAATAATTTCCACTTTTTATGCTTTCTGCTTCACTGAATAAACTGTCGCATGACTTGCAGGTTGTTATGGCTGTGTCCTTTCCCAGGTATGCGGCACATGTGGAACAGTAGAAGTGTTTCTAGAATAAAATTTAAACAGGTTTTTGTTAAATGAATGATTCCATTGCGCATTCCAAACCCAGGAGAAACCTGAAACTTTCTCAATTTAACACATGCAATTCAAGTATTTTTTGTCTTTATGTTTTAGAACATTCATTTTGATCACCCCCAAACTATGAACAAATAAATCCAAGCTATAAAAAACAGTTTTTTAATCTTGATTGATATTGATTCCTTCTCGACAATAATAAGGGAGTTTCATAATTTAGTGGGGGTGGAAAGTAGAAAGGGGATAGACATACTGTCCCAACATGGTCACAGAAAGCTGAAGTGCTGTATAATTTAATTTGAATATCCCGCTTTGACTTTGTCTTCCGCAAATAAGCGAAGTTGTGTTTTTAAATAAGTTTAAATAAAAATATACATGCTGTATATAAACTAAAAATAGCGATCAAACTTACTATAAATAAACTTGAAAATTTTGCCATATTTATTTTATTTGTCGAACTGTATCACATGACTTTAAATTATACTATGCATGCCAAATTAAACATATTATACAATTTCCGATTTAAATAAATAAATTTGTTGTGTGAATAGACCTTAGAGGTGCTTGTAACGTCATGCCAGTGTCAAGCAATGAATTGCAATGCAATGTGGGAAACATGTAGGAAAAAAATTACCTGTATTTATATACATGCAAAACCGTGTGACGTAAGCACTTCTAAGATCTATTACTGATCTCATTTGTTGAGTGATTTCAAAATGAATATAATAAAGTGGTAATTGCACTTTGGTCGTGCAATTTTGGTCTGAAATCAAATTTGTAATCACACGTTCAATTTCAGACCAAATTACACTCCACTCAGTTCAATACCATTATTTATTACAATGCAAAATATCACAGAAGAATATCTACTTCATAAGATTAACCACCAATCACCATGCTTAAAAACATACCTCTGACTGCTCTAGCTGGAACGATTTGTAGAATTTATATTTGGTGGCTGGAACAGTGTTCGGAAAAAATGTGTTGAAAAGCAGCAACAGGTCTTCTAAGGCCACATCCGTAAGTTTGTGCCTCAGCAGAAAACAAAGAATGAGGAGGAGACTTTGGCCTTTGGTAACATTACAGCCAGGATAAATTGGATCATTTCCATCTTTTAGGTTCTGAAATAAGTATTAAATATGTCACTGTGTACATATTAAAATATATATCGCAATAAGGGTAAATCTGGAAAAAGTTATTTGAAAAGAAAATCTTCTGAGTTTTTCAAAAATATATAATTTGTCTTGTTTTAAGCTTTGACATAATTGTTACATGCAGAAAAGTGAACGGGCTGGTTTGAGCGATGGTAATTAAATCAGCCTTGATGAATATATCAGATTTCGTCAGTAGATTTGGTGAAATCTTGCTCAAACCTTCACAAACTTTTTATATTTGGCATTGCTATGCAATAACAAATCTAAAAAAATGTTTGAATGAAGTATATAGGTTAAATATTTTTAATAATATCACAGGTTTAGTACTGCAAGTATCTGCTTACAGTGTAGTCACATGTAATTTTTCTGAAATTCACAGTACTAAACCTTGGATATCTTAAAATTTTTTAACTAATAATAATAATCATTCAAGCATTTTTAGACTTCAAAAGTGATGCCAAATATAACAAGTTTCCAAAGGTTTCCTCAAGACTTCACCAAGTTTACTGATAGAATCTGATACTTCTAGGCTAAAATTGAATTACTGTCGCTCAAACCGGCCCATTTCACTTTTCTGCATGTAACAATTATATACTGTATTTTTGAAAAACTCAAATAAAATCTTGATGTGTAAAAGGTTAAATATACATTATTCATTGAATTTAAAAATACCTGCTCATTGCTAGTATTCCTGTCATTTATCATGCCATTCATGTCAGAAGTCTCATCTCCAAACACACTATCACTTTCATCACCCTCATCACCTTCACCCAACTCTTCATTTACATACTCATCCTATGCCAAATGGAAACAAGAAACTGTATTTAACGCGTGTCCGTAAATTTCCAGACTGTAATCCTACAGCGGTATTGCGGTAACACCCCAAAATATACTGGAAATTGTATTGCTACTTGAGGGCTGCTGTTAGTGAAAACCGCAAATATTAAAACTTTCGCTTTGATTTAACTATGTTTGGCTATATGCCTATAGACTAGATATATTTAATGTGGTTAAATATTTAAGCAAGGTTAACAACAGAGTATTATGCATGCTGCGGATGTCATTTTGAGGGGGACGTCATGTAGTTAAGGGGCTTTCGCGCCTTATGACTGTTGCTCAAGTCATTCACCGGTTATTGCTTTGCCTGGTTGCAGCAAATTTAGCGCTTGGTCAGCCGCCCTTTCCCACCCTTTTTTGTTTTAGGTTATTGTTATGCAAGTACAATATATAGACCACTATAAATTTTTTTTCCCACTGACTTGTCAATGTGACTGGTGCCGGAGGGATGCCTTGGCAGAATTGTCATGACGAATTCTTTTTTCTGCTATTTCACTCAATACTGCTATAATTGTTGCTGCCTTGTTGCCACTGGCAATACTTCTTGCCAGCAAGGCGTTGCAGCCTTGGACCACAAACGGCACCCACCTCCAAACATTAATACTCTGCGGTTAACAGTCTATTATTATGTCCACTCGCAAGTGGACATAATAATATAGACTGTTACCCATAATACAATTCAGTATCGATAAATATTCTGAGGTGAACTGGCATAACTGGCCTGCACCTCTCCATCTGTGAAACTGTCACCCTTCAATGTTAGGTTCTTGCATGCTTAAAAATTCCTTTGTAATGACATGCTTAAAAATTTCTTTTTATATCACCTGTGCACATGATTTTTCATTATAATCAAGGACACACAAAGTTTATATTCAAAGTTTTGACAGTAATTTGCTTGTTTACTACAAGAGTCTGTTAGTATTAGCCTTGTTTGCTGAATGAATTTTACTTAATTTGTACAGGGAAATTTAAGACATTTAACAACGAAATACTTTAGTATATTAATATATAAAATAGTGCCTACCATATGACAGACATCATCGCCATGTGTTGATAAATTTTCAGCCTCTGCTACCTCCTAAAATACACATATATATATATACATATGCCTATTAGATATATTAGATTCAATAACCAGATAGTCCTGTAGCCTAAGACATTTGACAAGCAAATACTCTAGATCAATAATTTTCCCTACCGTATGACAGACGTCATCGCCATGTGTTAAGGAATTTTCAGCCTCTGCTACCTCCTCGTAATTGCGCTTTCTCCTGTTGTACGATGTAGTTTTTGGCACAGAAAGAGCAGGATCATATTCGTAGCGTTTATAAGGTCCTCATGACATTTGCTTTTGAACTTTTTTCAATAACTTTTTCCTTGTTTTGATCAATCTCGTTCCCAGAGCCTGCGTTCCCCCTGACCTGCGGGGGGGCAGGCTCTGGGATCTCGTTCCCGCCAGCGCGCGCAGGCTAATGCATTTGTGGCCAATGACATTATCCGATTTGGTCACGTGTTAGTGTATCATGTTTCTGTCACCTCATTCAAAATTGGATTCGAAGCAAGAAAAGCACGCTGTTTTCCTCGCCGTTTTTATACAATCTTTATTTGTAATATTGGGAAATATTCTCTTATCTTTCAAAATGAAGTATGCTCTGTTTGAATTTGTAAGTGAGAAGGCATGCGAGATCGGAGAAACACGGTGGATTACTCGTGAAAATCCCGAAGATTTCGACAATAAAAGCTGGGACACTGACAGAGAAGTGATGGTGGCATGGCCAACTGAATTTACGAAAGTGTCTAAGAAAATCATCAAGGGGTCTATTGATCCATCGACGGTTACAACAACAACTTGTGTGTCCAGAGTGCTAAAATTTAGTGGTGAGTGTCCTACTTTTGTGTATATAAATACTTAATAATAACTATGAATTCTTTTATCAGGATAATAAACCATGCTTTCATATGCGCATGTTTATATAAATGTCACACTGAAATATTATAAACCAACAGACAAAATATGTGGTGAGATATATTATATGCTATTAATAATCTTATTGGCAATCATAGAAATATTTCATTTGTGAGTGTGTTAAAATATTCATAATGGTAAATGCTAAACTGTAAAAAATCAATACCAATCAATAAAACTTAATAGTTTATATTATAATGCTAATTTGGATGCCTTCAATTAAGAGTCTTTAGGCAAGCCTTGAGCAATTTGATTTATGCTGATTGCTTCTTGAAACACTATATGGTTAATAGATCCAACATGGAGTATTTTTTATAAAGTAAACTAAACCCCTACCCCTAAACTCTACCGAATATTCACTCTACCCATTTTAGAGCATGGCAAAATGTCTCCAGTGTAAATGTGTAATTTTGCACCCAATGCATTTCTGGAATTATACCCCTTAAGCAGGGGGTAAATATCCCAGATGTCGCTGTATGCAATGAAGTTCCGACAAACTCCGACACCTAAACTGCATTTGTTGCAGGTTTTGATTTTTCATCCTTGGAAGTTTGTTTTATTTCAGTTGTGTTTATTTCACATGCAAAACTACATATATGTGACTAGGGAAAGGAACAGGTCTTGCATCACAATTGACACCTGACCCCTTAGACTTCACTGTTTGTTTAATTTTAATATTATATAATGTTTTCAGATGACTATGAAAGTATTAGAGAACACATGAAGACCTACATAGACACTGGTTCAACAACCACCCCTAGTCACGGTAGAGGGCAACGAACATCAAAGAAGACTAGTAGATATGAGGAGTTGGAAGAAGAAGCCGAGGCAGACGTTGCAAAGGTAATATTATGTTCATTGAGCTGATATAAATGGATTTATGCAATAAAAATAATTAACATCATGCAAAGTAAGTGTGCTGCCGGTCTTGTGGTCCCTTGGGGCCCTATAGGTATTCAGGGTGTGTGCACTGAATGCCTTACGTCAATGCAAAACTCGTGGCATCTGACGGTCCTCCACTTCAGGGCTTATTCGTGTGCTGTTCGTCGTACACAATACTTCGTTCCCTCCCACCCAACCCTCATCTAACATAGCTTATTATCGTGCTCCCGTGCTTCGGACTGTGCTACTTTGCTTTCATTCAGCTGTTGCTTGCTGGCTAGCTGCTAGTGCGGGTCCGTACTGTGCAACGTCGCCGTACAGTCGTTGGGGGACTGTATTTGTGCTCCCTGCTGTTGCTCAATCGTGTGGGGGTCCTCTGGGTCCGTACTGGGCAATGTCGCCATACAGTCGTTGGGGAATTGTATTTGTATTCCCTGCTGTTACTCAGTCTGTGGGGGGTCCTCTGGGTCCATGCTGGCCAACACTGCCGTACAGTCGTTGGGAGACTCTATTTGTGCTCCCTGCTGTTGCTCAGTCGTGTGGGGGGTCATCCGGGTCCGTACTGGGCAACGTCGCCGTACAGTCGTTGGGGGACTCTATTTGTGCTCCCTGCTGTTGCTCAGTCGTGTGGGGGGTCATCCGGTTCAACTGCTGCTAGCGCTTGTGCTGGTCCGTATATTCTGCAACGTTGCTTATCATTCAGCCGTTGGGGAACTGTATTTGCGCTATGTCTTTGCTTGCATATTGTCGGCAGCTGCCAGTATTTGCTTTCGTCTGCGGGCTACCTTATTTTAGGTTTGTCTCCTGTTCTGCTGCATGGGTTTGCTCCATCGCACCAGTAATTTGGTTCGCTGATTAGCTACTATTTTAATGTTAGTGTGTGTACAATCGCGCCAGTACATCTGGTTTATTCCCCTATCGGGGGTGCTATCGCAGACTCTTGCATGAATGTTAAATCTCCTAAAACATACAGTTTTTAAATCAGTTAAAAAAACTTGCATCATCTGTAATTATATCAAAACAATAATGAATACAGTATTTGCCACAATGTGATGCCATATGAGGCACATAATTTTGATGTATGATTTCATTCCCAAAATCATTGTCATTTTGGGAATGCTCCAAAATGTGTCCACTTCAGTATTTACTGTATTTTAATCTGTCGAATATACGCCTAACAATCTTACTTGTTTTTGAAAGATTATTGCCAATTAATGGGTTAAACAAAACTATATGGCGGTGTCTCTCGCTAACACATTAGCTTGCAACGCAGCCCCTACATTAGTATTTTACTCTTTCTGACACCAGGTGCATTATCATTTACAATTGCATACATTGGTAAGCCTATAGTTTCTGTGCAGTGCTTGTGAACATGTTGTATGATGCAACTTTTGCTTCCAATTTGCCTGAAGACTCATCAAGTCAATTATTCTTTTCAGACACCAAAACGACAAAGAAAGCAATATAATGAATCGATGAGCAGCACAGCAATTGATGCATTGAAAGTTAAATATAACTTAAATAACGAAAAGGTCAGTATTTAGAACTTAAATTATTTTTATCTATGATGAAAGATTATTGTTCTTTTTAATGTTCTTTGTTTTAGCCTATTTAGCCACAGTGTGCCATTTTCCTTATCTTGATCTGTCCAATGCCAGATGATTTTACTGTATTCATCTAAGACTATCTGCTCATGTTTCAATGCAATATGCTCACTCAGTCTGTTGTAATATACCATTGAAGCAATTGTATTCATTGGATGCTAATAGGTTAATTGAAAATTACATTTCCAGAGGCGGATTAAGCATGTGGGGGGCCTGGTGCAAGCAAGAACTGGGGGGCCTGTGTATACAAAAATTGCCCTTAACAATCAACTCTAAAAATCTTATAATTAAAAGTGAATAAAAGTATTAAAAGTATTAAAATAGCATTGATTATGTGAAAATTTATACATGAAAATGTAATCCAAGTAATTTTCCATCCACTCGTAGCCGTATCTTTACTCTGCGTGACAACTGAGTACTGGCTAGACATTGATGACCTCTCCAAGACTTTCGAAAGTTGAAATTGAATTGCAAATATTTAGTCAGCGGTAATTTGTATTCAAAATTTCAAAAACTTGGTATACGGTACACCAAGAGGTTTACTACCAACTAAATATTTGCAATTCAACTTTCGAAAACAATATTTATGTTTAAAACCATACTACAAAATGTACTCCTTCATTTCAACTAAGATTACTACAGACTGTAATAGACTACAGGTATACAATTTCAAAATATACATTTCCTTCCACGCTATGTACAATGAAAATATACAGAGCCACCTCTATGGTTATTTTATGTACCAGTTTTTTCCTTGGTATATAGAACATCCCTTGGGAAGATGATGATGATGAAGAAGTAGCAGAATTAAGGAAAAATAACTCCAACCTTCAACAAGAAATGAAAAAGAAAGATAAAGAAATTGCTCATTTACATTCCATTATCAAAAACCTCAAAGGTACAATTGATTTTTGGTGTAGTTTTGTTGTCCTTTGGCTAACTGTGCATTCTCTCTAAAACAGCTATGTTGTGCAAAACCATTTCATTGTTTTTAAACCTGATGTTTTAGAAATTCCATCTCTACCGGATATTGTCAGCGACTTGCAGAAACAAGTTGAAAAACTTAAAGATGGAAGAAGCAGCAGCAGCAGCAGCAGCAGTTCTATTACCAGTTCCCCATCATTACCTACCAGTACATCCTCCAGGTCCAGGAGCCCCTCTTTAAAGGAATCAACAGACTCTGATACTGAATCTGACCTAGTAAGTACCAGTATATAGAAGTTTTTTTATTTTCCAACCAAAGCCTTTAGTAATAAACAGTATACTGTGTATATACTATATACTATATATACACAATAAACCCCTTTGTGTTTTATATCATAAATCCCACTTAGATGGGTAAACCCACATGAGTTGTTTTGTCACATATGTCCGCGCATTCCTGGCAGGCAAATTGTTTCAAATTATGTAAACAAGGTTTACCCATCTATACATGCACCTACCTTAGTTGTCTAACGATTTTACTTGTCAGTGAGTACTGCCAAGTAAGGGTTAATGTGACTAACTTTATAGACTGTAGACTGACATTATAGGGAATTCTTGTTTACTTTTAAAGAAAGGAAATTCATTCATTATTCCCTGTCTGTCAAACGTCTGTACTTTGAAATTTATTGACCAATAGGGCAGGCTGAGCTGTGAGGTCACATGAAAAAACTCTATTATGCTCTTGGTTAATTTCTGAATGTTTTGTGTTATATGAATGAGGCTACTTACAGTTTAATAAATACAGTTTGTGTTTTCATTTGTAGGTATCATTTGGTCCAAATGTTAGCATTACGAAAGCCCAATACAAAGTCATCAGATCGAAAAGAGAGTTGAAAGACTATGTGTACTCTGTAATGGGTATGGTGTGGAACAGAGAGGTTCTGTGCACGCATTCCATGACAGGGAAGGTCTCGAATGCCTTCAAGGAGAAGGATGCTAAGCCGCAACTTGACAAAGAAAAAGTTCAGAGTATATGTGGTAAGCTAATATGTCCTATTCTTAACCATATGTCCCATTAGCCATGAAACAATTTTTTTTCAGACTATTTTACATTGTCAGTACTGCCAGTTAATGGTCAACAGAATAGCCTGTGTCTCTTGTAAACCCCATTAGCTGTCAATTAGCCGTGATACGCCTGCTTGAGTATTTTATTGTTTAATGCCAGTAAGTTTAAACTCTGCCAGTCAGAATGCAGAGTTTTGAAAGAATGGTTAAACTGTGTTGTTAGTTTACCAGTAATACGTAGTACTTGTGATTATTTAAGTGAAGTATGAGTGGAAACAGTGTATAAAGCAAAAAACTTGTATGAGCTCAATGTGCGGACGGAAGAGGGATTTGCTTCTATTTAGTGTCTTGAGAGCTTTAAAATCAAATATATCATCAGTACAACTACCTTTAGTTAATTTTTTGCATTCTTATTTCTTAACCTAGAATATGGTGCTAAAAGGTTTGGGTGCAAAGCAGATGATGTAAGAAAAGTAATGATATCGAGAGTCAACAATATAAACAAAGTAGAAAAGGCAAAGGAGAAGGCATCTCAAAAATAAGTTCACTTGGACTAAATGACCACTTGATCAGAGAAACAGTAAACTCTTTTTATTACCTATTACTGTAAATTTAAATAATACTGTCTATATAATATTTTATTTGTTCTATCTGTAAGTTTATGTATCCAATTTAGTTGAACATGTTTTTATCATGATTTTAAAATGAATATATTTGCTGCATTCAACATTGCATTAATTCTCTTTTCTGTAACTACCGGTAATATTCTACAGAAATTTCAATTGACCAATATTCTAAACAGTAGCATTTCTATAGGATTACCAGAGAACTTCAATTGAATGTTCTAGAATGTTCTATAGCACATTCCATTTAATGTACTATAGAATATTCTACAGAACTTCAATTGGATGTGCTATAGAATATTCTACAGCACTTCAATAGAATGTCCTATAGAATATTACATCAAATGTTCAATAGAATGTCCTATATATTCAATAGAATGTCCTATAGAATATTACATCAAATATCCAATAGAATGTCCTATAGAATAGGTTCCAAAATCCTTTCGAATATTCTATAAGATATTCCATAGAATATTTTAATGTAATATTCTATAGAATATTTTCGTAAGGGAAGTTCATCCACCATATCGTTCGGCTTCGAGGTAGGGATGACCAAAATCCCTCTTCGCTATTATTATGGAAGAAACACTGAATAGCTGCCATGGTACTGTTTTCTGTTCCAAGGTCAGTGTAAACCTGGACAGGGCATCCTCCATGTTTTTCTACCACTTCCAGAAAATAAGATGCAATGTTATCAGGATAATTGTTGGAGTGGGTGACTATCAACCAAATAAGTTTACGACTCCAGCCATCAATGCACCTGTGTACAGCAAACCCTTCTCTTCAGCTGGTGAGTCCTATGCATATCACAACCATCTGGGTCAAGTTCTTAAAATAAGCTGAACAATTACCTGTGGAATTCGGTGACCTTTTCACTTGTAATGTATGCCAAACATACCTCTATCCACCAAGGCATTCGGGTCCATCAAGAAGCGCTTTGATTTCGTTCACAATCAAATCAAATCGTATTCGGCATTTCTCCGGCTAACACTGTATTGTTTTAGACGACGCTGCAAAGTGTTTTTTCTCATATTTATTCCATGATAGTTAGAAAGAAAGCTGCAAATCTCTTTGTACTCGTAGCCTTTGTACTCATAGCCTGCAAATCTCTTTGTACCCAAACTAGTTCTTAATCAAGTCTTCTTCGCTGTTTTCCTCGTTGTCCGCCATCCTCGATCATAAACCACATATACAAAATAATAGTAGCTAGCTTCAGGTAAAAATTTTGTCACAGGTAAAAATTTTGTCAAGAAAAATGTTTGTCATGCAAAATAATGTTGTCACACAATATAAAGTCATGTCGTGAGAATAAACGTGTCATAGGAAATAAAGTTGCGTCACTAGAAAAAAAGTTGTAACGTGAGAAAAAAGTGTTTCGTCAAGTTCAAAATAAATATGTTGACATGACACTTGTGGACCACCGTAAGTCAGAGCATAGTTTGGGAGTTGTTTACTGATTTCTGTAAACTGGAGGGGCATAAACAAGGATAAATCTTTATACAATTTCTTATGGCCTGCATAACGTTTCTCTAAACGGTAGGGCTGTCATAGTTCAGGGTTTTTTCGGTTCGGTTCCGTTTTTTTATTTCGGTTTTCGGTTCGGTTCAAGGCAACTGTATAATGTAACCATAAATAATGTAAAGTGAGTTAGTAACTTAGTAACACATTAAACTCTAATTGCGGTGCCACCTGCCAAGTTTGGGGCAACGCTTTATATTCTGTGTTCGTTCGGAATCAATAGCAAGCATCTACTTCATGTATGCCTATTATTATACGTTGGCGAGGCTTCGGTTATCTATCACACTTTAAACTTCAGCAGCGATTGTTCAAATATTTACTGAATATAAATTCAAAATATGTTGCAGTTCCTGCATAATCTTATCATATTTCAAGTTGGAATATGGCATTAAAATTTCAACAAGGTCAAGGAAGGTTAAGGTAAAAGAAAATCAAGGTATGTTGTTATATAAATATTGAAAAGTGAACTAAACTGACATATTTTCTAGCATATTGTGAGTGCCGATTCTGGTGATTTTAATATTGGACACTTGCTTTCTATGCCACTGATGCATATATGTCTAATTTGCACATGTACACTTTGAATTTATAAGTCTGTAGTTATAAATAACAAGTTCAATTATCGGTTCGTTTATAAAGACCAGGAAGTAATTTGTTTATGCATTTTTGTGCATTGATTTACCGGTCATTCCTGGCTATGTTTTATCCAGATATACATTAAATCTGATGGTCATTTCGGAGATTTACTCCATTTATGCAGTATTGTCAAATTCATTAATAATTAACGAGGAATTAAGAAGCAATCAAAACACAATCCCAATTGCAATAAAGATAATCTTTTGCCATTAATTATAGCTTCATTCTCACTTGTGGTTATAGCGATTGACTAATTCTCATGAGCCACAAAGCATAATGAAATATGTCCTTTAAATATATAATATTTTCTTTCACAAAATCATATCTAATCTTAGGAAAAATAAAGAAGTGAAATGTTCATACCTCTCACTGTCTCACACTGCACAATTTCAACCATGCTGTTTCATTCTACATGTAATTTGTAAATTGCTGCATGAAGGTTTACTAATTACTTCTATTTTAATTCCAGTCTGGCCTTGATCGGTTCTTACCTGTGTCATATAAAAATAATAGCGTGGAAATTACGTTTAATTAAAATAATAAACTTCCTGATTTTTTATCTCAACCCGATGATTTTGCCCATTTGCAGGTTAGCGTATTGTAATATTATGGAGATTTCAAAATAGACAAATGGTGAAATCTAAATCGATGATATTTTCAATATTGTTTTCTTAAAAAAAAAAAAGATCCCAAAGTATTAACAAGCAAGAACCATGGGTACAAGGAAGAACCATGGCTGAAACTGAGTTCTTGTCGCTCCTTCTTGGGAACAACAGTTTCCAGTTGGACAGCAACAGCTGCTATGTTAATTCTCTGGTGCAGCTGTTAAGAAACAATCCCAAATTAGTTGACCTACTGATAAGGATACCTGACAAGACACTGGTAGAGCAGTATCTCCTGGACATATTTGTATCTGTTGGAGCCCCAGAAGTGAGAACCACAATATACCTGAGATACGCAGTGGGAAGACAAAGTGACAAAGACTATCAGACAATCTATAAAAACAATATCAATGCCTTCATTAATTTAAACCCTAGTTCAAGTTAAGCCATTTTTTAACAGCTTTATTGGACATGTCTATATGATATTCTAATAAAAATACATAGATACAAGAAAAAATAAAAGATGGCCCCAAAATAGTTTGCACGAACGGGACACGGTCCCATGTGAGGCACAGCCCTACGGTAGGAAAACATACATCATAAAAATACATGAAAGGGGCAATAATACATATATATATATATATATACATAAAAGTTTAAGCCCGATGACAGGGGCAGTCGTGGACAAGCGACCATGTGCAGGACATGTGTCTATATCAAAAGTATTATTAAGTAAAGAAAAATATAAGTTACAAAGAAAACCCTTAAAAGAACCAGCACTATGGAAAGTATGTATAATGGGGCTAACTTGCAAATAAAGTTCCAGGGTTTAACAAAATTGTGTTAAAATACGAAGCTTGTTGCATTACTAATAATATAATAATAATAATAATTTACACATTTCAGTAGGGTAGCCCGATCAGCTGAAAGCTGCTATCCTCGGGGCCCTACATATAGTTAAATTAATACAGATAAGTTAAAAAATTAATATAAAAGATTGAAAAGGTATATACAGTTAATGTCTAAAATAAAACAAGGAATTTAAGCTATAAAATTTAAAATTTATAGTCATTATAACATTTCTTAAAATCATTTACTGATACTGCTCTCCTCACATTTGTTGGAAGGTCGTTATATTAAGTCTTTGGACCACTTACGCCCTTGTCTATTGAATCCAGGTTCACTGCTACCAACGAGGTATACTAAAACAATTATGCACCTCACGGTTGGTGAAATATCGTGTCTCTAAATACCCATCACTATATTCACCTCCACTTCGGTGAA
Source organism: Chrysogorgia sp. JL179-B06 (assembly GCA_035772405.1). Taxonomy (NCBI): domain Eukaryota; kingdom Metazoa; phylum Cnidaria; class Anthozoa; order Scleralcyonacea; family Chrysogorgiidae; genus Chrysogorgia; species Chrysogorgia sp. JL179-B06. Next base: position 170,697 of record JAYKKM010000310.1, read on the forward strand.
TAATTGTGCATGGCAAATAATAATACATGGATGTGTGGAAACACTGTATGAACTTTATTTTGAATGTTAACCAGGATATCATGTTTAGCGTCATCAGAGAGATACATTTCATATTTCAAATCACCTGCATGTACTGTTTTGTTTGTTACATATATTGTATATAAAATAATTGTCCTATTGTCATACAAATCAAGGTTCTATCTAGGGCGGTGGAAGTTGTTTTTGGGGGGGACCCCATTAACCCAGCTTCCCCTCCAAAAAAGTTGTGATCAATCAGGTCGTGTACATAAAGTAAGTACTCCCAGTAAGTCCAAGACACTATTATGACCAGGAACATGAAGTTAAGTGCTTAAAAATATAATAAGTTCCTTAGAAGTGTGAAGTTGATCGTCCAGGTTGTTGTAGTCTTGAGAAAGACTGTTGTTGGTGACTGACGTTTCGATGGCCTCAGCGGCGGTCATCTTCATAAGTTCCTGGTAGTGTTTTTATTGTTTTATATGACTTTTCCAAACCTTCAGAATGGTGTAAAATCTTCCCTCAAAATGCAGGAAATGTCATTTTAGAGACGGTGGAATGCCCCCGGACCTCTAGATGTTTACACCTTTAGTGCTCACTCCCCCCTTCCAGAATCCTGGCTATGTCCTTGCTTCTCCCCCAAACGAAAAATCCTAGATAGAACCCTGCAAATATAGAGCACTAACCTCTAATGCTTAGCGTGCAAACACTGCACAAGAAAACACTGCATTTTACATAATATAATCTATTACCATAATAATATACAATTTACAGTCAGTGGTGGATTATACCAGTGGGCCTTTCCTACAGCCCCACACCCTTGGAAAAAAGAGAAGGAAAAGCGAAAAAAAGAAAGTTTTACTAGGTTTAATAGCTATGTACCTATTCCAGCTTATAGGTACTCCTTTTATATATCCAATTATTAGTTTTCAAATTGTATATTTCAATAAAGATACACAATTTTAAAAAAGACAGCATACACGTTCAAGTGCATTAAGCAGTTGAAATCCATGTCCAGTTTACATATCCTGCCATACTGAAATCTGAATGCAAAGCATGGTACCCCTTTACCAACAAATCCTAATTTAAACCATATCTGATCATACATCTGAAAATAACATATGCTTTGGTCACTATGTATAGTTGTAAAGTAGGAGAAATAGATCAATCAAATTCACAAAGTTTGTTGTTCAAACAATAATATTAAAGTAATACATACATATATATATATATATACAACTGTATGAAATGTACAGTATATATACAACTGAACAACAGAACAATAATATAAAATATATAAATATTTGTTTGTTGGGAAGTCTTGAAAAAATTGGGCAAGCAAATTTACATATTGTCAAAAACTCCCTTGATACTGACTTCTTATTTGCTAGTCATTTCTCATTAGAATTTCAATGGCACCCCCTTAAAATCCCGGAACCAAGACGACTTGTGATAAACGCAATATTATCAAATTTTTATAAATAAAGGCTAAATATATATTGGTTCTGTACTACTCCTGAGTTTTTCATAATCTTGATGCCGTGATGCCCTAATTTCCCAAAAATAATTGTCAGAAATCGCCCGAAAAGCAACGTTTTATATTCCATGTGTTCGTTCGTTTCGGAAACAATAGCAAGCATCTACTTCATGTAGCCAGATTTTTAACGAACCCCATATGCAGGGCACCGCACTTTAGCACTGTATCTGGTTTTAATATTTTTCAACAACAACAAATATTAAAATAACAAAATGTCCCTTCTCTTAAAGTATTGCTGTCATTTAACTGTTGCTCACATAAAAAAAAATGTTCAAAAATACCAATCGATCAACTTGATCACAGGACAATTGAGCTGTGGAACTTTAAGCCCACTTTGTGTCGCAAGATTGATAATATGAGCAACACATCCCACAGCAAGCCATAATATTCGTTGCATTATCTGTAGTAAGGGAAGGCATTGCACCACAGCACTGATAAGAAGTGCAGATAAATGTTCTGCATAATTCATAATCCATGCCTAATTCTAGTTTGTCAGTTCTGAATAAAATGAGCAGTTACAGTATTGTAACTCTGTGTGCCCGTAAAATTGAAACTTTGAGAAACACTTTGTCTCGTCTCCTGGTATAACTTAGGGATAACCTTTTCAGAAAAATGTGACCTACCCGACATGCTATACCTGGGCTCAAGCACATGCTGTGGTGAAGTCATGCTCAGCATGACCAAAAATTTCCTGAAAATATATAGTTTTGTTTGCATTTATTTACTTTATTTGAAATATCTCCTTTGAAATTTGAAGTCGTGCGCATTTTGAAGAGAACAAGTAATAATAGTTAACGCATATTACGCGGATAAAAAATAAATATATATATTATAAATTCCACTCATATTTGCAGCTATCCTACTATGCAATCTACCAATGGAATCCCGTTGTTTTCCAGAACACTCTTTAACAGCTAGAATTGTGTTTCACCCATGACACATCGAGAAGGTACAACACATAATAGATGTTCCTTCGGTTCATCTAGAACATATCTGATGACAGTAAACACCTGATCTACCACGCTGATATCTCGGTAGCATCCAACATCATTGAATATCTGCCACCAGCATCTTTTACTTCATTTAGTATGGTTTCTTTAAGAATGGTGGCGGTTACAGTGTAGACAGTTTCGATTGTTGTTTTGCTGAGAAACGTTATCCGGTTCCCTCTTCATGCTTCTTATCGGGCACATCTGTAGTCGCACTACTTGTTTCGCCTTCAGATTCATAGATTTACTTGTAATCTTCTCCATCTCTGTTCTCCCGATCGGCAAGATTCTAGAACGAGCTGTACACAGGAAAATCTATATACAGGATAATCATTCGCTCTCGACCCATCAATCTGGCTTCCGTCCCCTACATTCCACCACTACTGACTTAATAATCTACATAAGATTATTGTGGTATATAAGATATATGTGGTACAGCTGATCCAATACGCACGGCCTGTTTACATTCTGTCAAATAACTATTGAACCAGCTACTGCAGCTTCAGACACACCCAATACTTGGAGTTTATCCAAAAGTAACATGTGTTCTATACTATCAAAAGCCTTAGAAAGATCTAATAAAACCAAGGCTACAACCTCCCTATGATCCATAGCATTTAAGATTGTGTCTGATATTAATAGATTCAATGTCTCAGTTGAGTGTATCCTCCTATTTTCACTCTGATTTTCATTAAGACATTTCCTCTGTACCATATAATCAGTTAGCTGTCCCAGAACCACACGTTCGCAAATCTTTGATGCAGCAGCTAACAAAGAGATTGGACGATTATTGTTGGCCATTTCGTGATCCCCTTCTTTCAACAACGGGATAACTTCCGATAACTTCCACGCAGTGGGAAACACGGATATTCGCAAAGAACAGTTCACAATGTTAGTGAGAATTGGGAGGATAAAGAGCAAAGCATCTTTAATCACTGCCATGGAAACTTTGTCTGGTCCAGGGGCCTTATTTGACGGGAAGGAGTACACAATTTTACGAATCTCATCACAAGATACCGAATGAAAACAAAATTTATCAGACTCCAAAGGAACTTCATTTGGTATTTCAGGATAAAGCGTTGGAAGGTCATATTTAGTTACTAGAGCCTTCGACGCAGCAGGCGCCTTTGCCCCAACTGAGGTAAAAAACTCATTTAATTCGTTTGCCAACTCGTTAACATTCCACGAGTAAACTGGATGTGATATTTCCTTCCTTGGGATACATTTCCTGACAACTTTCCACAAGGAGTTTTTGTTCTTATTATTATGAATTTCATTCTGTACGAATTTCCTCTCAGCTTCTCTCAACTTTTCTTTAACCTGGTTCCTACATAAGCGGTACCTATCCCAGAGATGAAGTATATTAAGCTTTATTACATTTACAAGGCCTTTAAATAGTTTTTTAACAAAAATATACAATCATACTGTAGTCTTATATGATTATTAAAGGTTACATAGTTATTCTGCTGTGGACTGTGGTATTCTGTCTTTTTTAGTTTTAGGCCCTGTTCAAACGTCGCGTTTTTACATGCGCCAAATCTAATTGTCGAATTAAATGCATGTAAAATGCGACATTTGAATTAATTAAATTTTACTTCAGTCGAATATGCGACTGAACTATAGTCGAATATTCGACTGAAGTTCGACTGTTACATGCGCCCAATATAATGCATAAATTATGTTAAACTAAGTCTTACCCAAAATTCAAATAAGAGAATCTGGGAACGAAACTGAATGTCAGCAATTGAATGCGACGTTTGAATCAACCCAAATATGTATTAGATTCGGCGCATGTAAAATGCGACGTTTGAACCGATCTTGGTCATTACTCATTAGTTTCCTATTGAGAGGAGTCAATTTGTCAAAATGGACGATAAAATATACATACTGAGCAAGGAAGCCAAAAATGAAAAGAATAAGCTGCATTATGTAACCGAATCTCCCACATTAATAATTAATTACAGATAATTTAAACAGAACTTTTAATGTTATAGTGTGAAATTAATATTTTCTAGAATTACTTTCTTTTGGATTTTGTCAAATTAACGCAGATATCTATTGTGACAATAGAATCCTCCGATTTTTGTGAAGTACGGCAAACTCTTCCACGACTTTATTGAGTGAAAGACTACAAGAGATCTCTCTCTCTCTATTGAAATGATTGCCAGATCAGTTAGTCTCTCCTCAGTCATTGTTGATCAGAGATAGGTCTTGATCCGTTTGAGCGCCGAAAAGGATCTTTCACATTGCGCTGTGTTCACGGAGATGGTCATGGCAGTCTGAATGAGCTTGAACAATGTTGGAAAAGCATCCTTGAGGGGAACCAACTGCAGGACAACTTCACGGATACTTTCAGCCGGTGGTTGCTTTTTGCCCAACGTACGTTTTTGCCATCCTAGCTTCATCATCAACATCTTGCTCATCAAAACCATAGGCTTCTACTAATGGTTTCAGGTGAACTGGATCTAAGAAATGTTGGTCGTTGGGATGACAGGCTTGAATTGATCTCATGATCTCATGATTCTTCTCATCGAAACGTTGCCTTAGCTCTGCCAGAAAGGAATCCAGGACCGGAAAATACAAATAAATTCTGTATTCATCACTGGTTGAAAGACTACTCCTCGATCCTGTAGATTCTAGGATGACAGAATCTGCAAAACGAGAAGGAGCTCTCCGTTTTCTAAGCTGGCGAGGACACTATGCACATAGCCGTATCAGTGGCTCCACGCTTTATCATAACGAAACTCTTCAAGAGTTTCTTTGGTAGCCAACACTAAGCCGCTTGCACTCGCCATATCAACTTGAGGACTCTGGAGTTGGTCTGAAAGGCTCTTTGTACATGATAGTACCCTGTCAAATATGATTAAGGAGATGAGGAATTTAAAACTCCTAGCTTGAAGATACAAACCAGTGGCCACAACTGCTTTATCCTGATCATCCCCAATTGCTTCCAGAGTTGATAACAACGAATCATAAGTGCGACAAATGGCATTAACTGCACTGTATCGACAAGCCCATCAAGTGTCAGACAATTTCTGCAACTGTAGTGGCTGTTTGTTTGGATGCATCTCTTTCTGTTTCTCCATAAAAATCGCATGCGCTTTAGTGCTTGAAATGAATATGTACAGTGCTTCAAGTAGAGAGAAAAACTCGGTTGCATCCGGGATTATATGGCAACAATCTACCAGGACCAAATTCAATGTATGCGCATAGCAGTGGACATAAACGGCCTGTGGTGCACGCTCTTTAAGTCGTGCCTGTACACCCGAGCACTGTCCGCTCATAACAGAGGCTCCGTCGTATCCCTGAGAAACAATTAATTTTGGATCAAGCAGGTTTTCTTAAAGAGTGTCTGTGATGTATTTGCCAGACTTTCTGCGGTGAGGCTGGTTGCTTCGACATAGGTTAAAAAAATGTTAATGAATGACTGTAGTTTTCATATCCACATATCTCAAAACAATTGCAAGCTGCTCCTTTTTGCTACAATCTTTTGACTCATCTGCTAACAGAGAAAACACCCCGGCCTCTTTAACATTGCTGCATACAGTGTTTCTTGTAGCAGTTCGTTTTGTACTTCAGGTGAAGTGTAAGTGGCATTTTTAGGCCCATTTTGTAGCTTATCTTGAACAACACTCATGACTACCCACTAATGCAATTAATTCAGCGACGTTTCCCTTATTTAGAGATGTTTGAGATTCACGATGTCCTCTGAGGGCTAGATCTTGACGACCACATAAAAGAATGACTTTGGCTATTGTTTTCAGGAAATATCTGTTATCGGCTATTTGTTGCCTTTGTGCCACATTTAATCTACTATCCACAGAGGTTCCCTGTTCAGCATTCTTAGAAAAATCTCTCCGCGATAACATTGCTTGCTTGTGTGTAGTGCAGGTGTTGTGGCGTACCAGTATTCCATCTTTCCCAGAAGCATGTTTCAAATCCCGAAATCCAACTCGAGTGAATACTTGTTCTGCTTTTCCATAGCCGGTGGTAAACAAGCGACATGAGTAACAGAAGGAAGCACCTTTCACGCGGGAGTATTCAATCCATGGATATGTTTTATACCATACCGGGTTGAATGACCTGGACCTTACTCCAAATTGCGTAGTAGGAAAACGCGCAATAATCGGTTGAACTGGAGACTGATGTGTACCAAGTGCAATGTCACCTGGTGCATCCATTGCAGTGACTATTTCGACAGTATCAGCAACAATTGCAGATTCTTGTGCAGGAGTTTCTCTTGGGTGTTCTAGTTCAGAGGTTGTTTCGAGTTGTTGCACAACAGTAACATTTTCTTGAAAATCTGCATGGACTCCTTCAATAAAACCATTAGAACGTTTGTCAGACTCTACATTACTTTGAGTTGGTTCACTTGATTGACTTTCTTGTTGTACTGACTCTGTTGTACTGCAGATTGAATTTCTTTTTTTCACTTCAACTTGATAATCAAACAAGGTTACTTGGCGTTGGCTAGAACGTATACGTTTCATGGTTCATACTATATTTAAAAAAAGTGCAAAAGACGAAACGTTTCCGTAGTTAAGTCCAGAATCTGTCAGGCACAAAACTCACAATACTTATTAACTCGATATACTTACCAAAACTTATATACATACAAATTTATTAACTCGTCCCCAAGGGGCTTTTCAGAGCTAAAACTAATTACAATATAAAGAAAGGAAATTAAATACATCAATTCACAATTACTAATTAATTAAAAAATCATGTAAAAGCTGATTTTTCAAAGAACGTTTGAAATCACGAATGGATTTACAAAGTTTAAGTTTAGTGTCCAATGAGTTCCATAAGCTAACGGCCTGATAATAGAAAGTTCTTTGTCCACTGGCACTTCTGAAAAGAGGGATGTTGTGAAGTTCTAGTGGTGCGCTTTGAAACATCTTAAAAAATTGCTTTGTCAGGTAACTTGGAGCACAGCCCGTCATACACTTAAAGGCACACAATCATGTAGAAAATTACCACTGAATATTAGTGTTTATGCGCGGGCACAGTATGGCAAAATGTCGGAAGGTAAGGAGCACGGCTCGATATTTGACGACAGTGAAATGGTGTTGGAAGAATATGAACAATAGTAATAATAAGACTTTGATGAAGTAAGTAATTGTTGATTTTTCTGTGATATTCGAAAACCGTTGCCCGTTGCATTTGCAAAGTGTTCGCAAACAACTTATACGTCGCCATGTTTTATCAACTCGAATTTGTCCACGAATTATTTCAAGATTGGAACCTTTTGCGCATGCTCCCCGATGCGTGATTGTGTGCCTTTAAACGACATGATGGCTCGACGATAATAAAGTAGATCTCTCACTGGAAGCCAATTCAGGCTCTTGAGGATCGGAGTAACATGATCGAATTTTCTGGTTCCGCTAACAATTCTACATGCAAAGTTCTGGATTGCTTGAAGTTTATCAAGGTTACGTTCGGTAGTATTGCTCCAAACATTGGAGCAGTAAAAAAGTTTACTAAATACTAAAGAGTTAATTATTATTATTAAAGTACGATCATCAAATGCGTGTTTGACCCGATTGATCTGTCCAAGGCGAGACATACAAGGCGATACTATAGACATTATATGCTCATTATAAGTTAAGTTTGAGTCAAGTATTACGCCAAGATCTTTAGCCACTTTGACTGGTATAAGTTCTTTTCCTAAGAGAGAGAGCCGAAAATCGATAACTTTGGCAGACATCTGGCAGCTACCAAAAACTAAGAGCTTTGTCTTTCCAGGGTTAAGAAGCAGTTGATTATCGAAACACCAATTCCGGACAAAAAGTAAGTCACGGTTCATCTCATTTATTACATTTCGCTGGTCTTGAAGGCGAAAGGACATAAGAAGTTTAGTATCGTCAACATATAGCTGAGTTGAGCAATTTCTTGGTACCGTTGAAAGGTCATTTACATAGATACTAAAAAGAAGAGGGCCAAGAATACTCCCTTGGGGTACACCACAGACCACTGGTAGTCGATCTGACAGGGTTGTATGAATGCGGACGGCTTGGTAGCGGGTAGATAAGTAACTGCGAAGCCAAAGTATCACAGATTCGGAAGCACCAACATCTTGTAACTTTGTAAGGAGGATTTGATGATTTATGCTGTCAAAGGCTTTAGACATGTCGAGGAGAACAACAGCCGTCAGTTTTTTTTTGTCAATAGCGCTTAGTATTTCATCAGTTGTATGGATTACAGAGGTCTCTGTGGAGTGCCATTGTTTATTGCCACTTTGTTTAGATGAAAGGCGATATCTTGATGATAAATAAGTGGTGAACTGATTATGCGCAGCCCTTTCACATATTTTAGACAGGATGGGCAGTAAAGATATCGGTCTATTGTTATTAGCTACTTGATAATCGCCCTCTTTAAGAATTGGTATCACCTCGGCTGTTTTCCACACATTGGGGAATGTTGCGCTCTCAAACGAGGCGTTGATAACGGAAGTTAAAAAAGGCAATATGGTATGGAGACAATCTTTAATTACACGCATGGGAATTTTGTCAATACCCGGAGCCTTGTTAATTGCCATGGAATTTACAATTGATTTAACCTGAGTAAGTTCTACTGGGCTAAAAACGAACTGGTCTGACAGAGGATGCTCTCTCGGGACAAATAGGTGCTCTCCTAAATTATAATTCGAGTCCTTTGCTAAATCACTAATCTTCTTGATGGTATTCTCACCTATTGAAACGAAAAAGCGATTATAAACTCATCGGCCACAATTTTGTTGTCTTTACTATAATTCCTTTGGGAGGCCGACTTCTTTGGTATACAAGACTGAATGACCTTCCATAAACAATTAGTGTTGTTTTTATTATTTATTATTTGATCCGCAACATATTCTCTCTCGGCCATTTTAATTTCATTCTTTACTTCACGATGGAAATTCTTATAGGCCGCCCAGTGTAGTGGGTCTTTAGATTTTCTAGCTTTCTTCCTCCAATTGTCCCTAGTTTCCATTAATTGCCGAATCTCATTGGTTATGCAAGCATTTGGTCGTCCCCTGATTTTAATTGTTTTGAGTGGAACATGTTCATCCAGAATGTCATTGAATAAGATATTGAATGCATTTAATTTATCATCGACATCATCAAAAACATCTAAGACAGACCACGGTAATTGTGCTATATCCGAATGGAATTTGTCGGGGCCATACTGTTTAAAACTTCTAGTTGTAATATAAACTGGCTTGGGACGAATTTTCTTTAAACGAAGAATCGCGTAAATGAGATTGTGATCGCTAATAGAATTCTGCATAACTTTTACTTCGTGGACTTGATTTGGATTTGAAGCTAAAATCACGTCAATAAGAGTTTCGGTAGAATCGGTAACCCGGGTAGGTGAATTGACCAACTGGGATAGGTTATAGGAACGAGCGAAATTCATTAAGGATTTTGACTCAGGACTATTGGTATTAAGCAAATTACAGTTCAAGTCACCAAGAACATAAATCGGTTTGTCCAGGAGAGAAGCCGAGATTAAACTAGGAGTTAGGTCGGTATCGAAGCAGTTCGTCGAAGTATCAGGAGGTTTATAGACAGAACATAAAATGGCCGAAGAATGGAGACTCCATTCAAGACTACAAGTACCTAAGTGGCTGAGTAGCCAGCCGTAGTGACGGAAGAAATTCAAGATGGCGGAGCGTGGATGTAAATTCTTCAATACCAGTCCTCTCAACGGCCTTCTTTGGTTCCAAGCCCTACATACCGTACATATGTTGCTTCTACTCTCATTCGCATAGCTTACGAGCTTAATTTGAATTTTGAACATTTGTAGGCGTGACAGAGAATTTGAATTTTGAACATTTGTAGGCGTGACAGAGTTTTTTTTCGCCTTTGTACAGTTCGGTGGTTTGGCCTGTAGTACACTAGTTCAGATTTTTAAAATTATGAAGATAGTTGCCCGGGTGGGTACGGGATTGGCTACGCCACTGGTTGACAATCCCACATCCAGTGGGCTGGTACGAGTGTCATATATTTGCTCGTCAATGCCTTGTATTTGCTTGTAGGCCACTTCCTTATATGGAATACGTACTAGAAGTACATATGAAAAAGGTTGAAAAATCGACAGCAAATCAATCAGGACGAAATATAATATACTGACCCAGTGGAATGGATAACAAGTAAACCATGACCAGAAATCGAGGACAGCCAACGGCTTCACCTGTGGGCTCGTATTCGACTTGAAAAATTCAAGATGGCGGTTCTTTTCTACGAAGAGTTGAACAAAAAAACGTGCCAAATACTATGAGGTTGATAGAATTATCTCCAGAAGAACCTGTAAGCATAAAGTAAGTCGATTAAAACTACATTATCTGTTTGTTGTGTTCTGTCTTTGGTTCGTCGCCAAAATCGTGCACTGTGACTATAATTTACTGTACTCTGTCTCTGGCTAAATATCTGTTGTTATATAATGTTAAAGTACTGTAGAATACATATCAAACAAGCAGACGCGAAGTCCGACCTCAAACGAAAACCCTGTGCTGTGAGTGACTTATAACAAAACCACAATTAAAATATTCTACTTTCAAATTTCAGAACGAATATCTTGTTAAATGGAAGGGGTATGGTTCCCTTTCTAACAGTTGGGAACCTGAAGAAAATTTAAATTCACTGGCTGAGGTAGAGATGAATGAAACTTGTTTACATAATATTAAAGCATTGATGGAATGATTGCATTTCAACAAAGCAGTGTTATTGTTATAAATAATTTGTAAATAATGTTGTATACAGTAGGTTGCACCAACAATATATTGTGTCTACATTTATTATAGAACATTTTCTAAACCTAATCCAAATAGAGAGTTAGTGGACGCTGGAATTGATTCCCTTCATGTAGCTATATTGGAAAACTTGGCATCAAAGACTACCTTGCCTTTATATGTTTCCGGCATGATGTTTTTAATTATTTATTCAATGGCAAAGGCACCAAGTCTCACAATTTTATTTTGTTGGAAAAAGAAGATTTTTCACGTTGTTCACTTCCTAATGAGTGGGATCAGCTTGTGGACAAACTAGGTGATGGTGTAAGGATTACTTTTCCAATAAAAGTAAGACCATTCATATCACAAGGACCCAAAAGCCACACATTCACAGCGGGAAATCAAAGAATGCCGAGATATAATGTTGAAAAACTGAGTGTGAACTGCCTAAAACAAGCTTTTAGTTTTACATGTACTTGACATTGTTTTACTGTATAGACCTCTTTCAAAATTGCGGCCAATTTAAATATTCCTTTATGTGCATCTAAATTTAGCCTTTATGGCCTCGTTTGTGTGTCAGCAATTCAAAATAATCTTTGTTTCCTAACAAGGTTGTAAAGGCTAATTTATTTGCACACAAAAGAATATGTAAAATAGCAGCCATTGTGAAAAATTACAAGTGTGAAACTGAAGCAAAGTGTAAACACTTTGGTGTCTTTGGATGTTTGTCCGCTTTTACCCATAATTCTTGCGGTCATAACAAAAGAAAATAGCTCATTTGCAATCATTTGTGAGTCAAATTTGGTTTGTTTGTCTGCTTTTTGAGCTATTAAGGTAGCAATAGTGGAAAAAATTACAAATAAGGAAAAAAAATTTCCATTTTTGAATCTGAGAAATCGTTTTCTGTAAGTGATAAAAAAAAATGGAGTTGGAAAAATTGGATAAGGCGGGACAATTGATCAAAGCCTTTCAGGTGCTTTTTCTCAATTCAATTCTGCACCAAAGTTTGCGTTTTTCTCCCAGTAAAACTTCGCCGCATTTTAATAGTTATCGCTGAAATTTTTGTCAGTTGTTGAAAACATACCCTTTTGTCAGCGATTTTTGATACGTTGCGTGTTTTCGTTTAAAAGATATGAAATATGTTGTGACTCCCATGAAAATCATTATTAAAAATTGAACGAAACAGAATATCAAAAATCGCCGACACGTTTTTGCTGGTCATTTATCGGAGGTTACAATGGTATAAACTGGAAAACCATAAATTAAATTCCAAAGGACTTTAACCAAACGAATCCAACACACTTATTGTTTCTTTCAGTAAATAAAACAATTGAAAAATTCACCCCCAATAACATTAGGTTTTAACACTGTTTTCTATGATCGATTTGCATTAAATTGATGTATAACAAGTTGTGATTGCATTAATAGGGGCACAATGCAAGGTTTTTTACGACGCAATGCCGGATAACCCAATTGCTACCTTAATAGCAGCCAGACTCTACGCTATAGTAAACACTTTACCAGCTGATGTGGTTTTGTGGTTACCACACATGTCTATGAGCTGGGAGACTTCAAATCCTGGGTCAAACCACCTCTTGGGGTCTTAAAAATAATTGAGGAGAAAGTGTTGCCTTTGCAATAATACCAGAAAATGGTAAGACTTCCGGGTCTTCTCAGATAATGACCTTAAATCGTAGACCCTCGGAACCCCTATCCATTGGTCGTCTAGCCTGTTGGGGTAAAAAAAGAGGGATAAACATAAACTCTATCAAAAGTCATGGGTTTTGTACGGTTTCCTCCCAGACATAAATTTTAGACATTTCACTTTTAATCTTCACACTTGTAAATTCCCCTTCTTAAATCTGCATGATAAACTTTGTATATAAATTATAATACTAGTTAATTGGTTATTCAGTACATTGTATATACCTGTATGTCTTACAAAATCTTTATATTCAAGTTTTTGAAGAAAATTGGATGCCAAATCCAATTTTTTTTTACTATACTATATTTTGAGTCACTAGTTCCAGCTCGAGCAGAGTATTCAAGCTTGAATACCTAGCCACAGCACAAGAATATTCGAGTGCATACCCTAGCATGGTATTCGAGCTTCATTGTGTGCATATGGGATCTGCCCATGCCGATTGGCTTCGGTTGTGCATAGCCGCAGTACTAAATAAATGTGACTGGCACAAAATTAGATTCTCTCAACTGTTTTAGCTGAAATGTACTTTATGTAATGGTATCATAGAGTTTTTATTTTGCAGTTGTGAACTGGCAAGAAAGTTGTTTTTTAACGACAAAAAATACGAATTGTCTAATATATGCTGTACCCCATCCAAACACAATTTCAACCACTCACTGACCTTTGGCTTTCACTTTTTGCTCCAGTTAAAGTTTTGTTTTCCTCTTGTTCTTCCTTGTTTCGCCAAGCTCGTGTTCCCAGTACATGTCATCTTGCTTGTTATAGGTTCTCTGTGCTTTAGTTCCCACTGTCTTGCTTCATGTTTCAGAACATCTCCGGGGCCATCCCATTTGTTTGATTTTCTTAAAACAGTACTTCTTGCGACATCGTTATTTTTTCTACACCTTGTCCAGTAAATATCTTGAGCGATTTAAACATTTGGAAAACTGTTGGAATGTGATAAAAGTAGTAATATCCTTATATATATATATATTTCAATGTGTTTGGGACTGTTTCAATTTCGATGACTTCAAACCCATTCAGGATAATGGTGATTATGATAGTGAAGATAGTTTGAAGGCAATTTTTGGTAGTGATGAATGTGGTGTATAACCGCAAGGCTTGTGGGCAGGACCACGAGGAAATAGATGGAGTTTATGTAATTGTTGATAGTGTGAGAAGTTCATTAAAATACGGTATTATTGGCATACAAGAACTTAACAATTGGCGACGAGGATAGGATCAGTAAGCGTGAGAAATTACACAGGGAAGGAGAAGTGGATACCAGGAATCGTACACGCTCGGACAGGACCTGTATCATATCGAGTCGAAATTGCACCGAATGTGATATGGAAGAGACACATAGACCAGCTGCTTAGTTCAAGTGTCAAAACAGCTACTGCAGATTCAGTATTGGAAATACCAGTGATATCCTACGAATCTGTTACAGAAGATAAGACAACACACATACAACCATGTCAAAGGAATGATGATCCGACATTGCAACCAGCATTGTCCACGCAAGACCAGGACAATTCTGAATCAGAACCAATACCTACAAGGCGTTATCCATGTACCACCAGAAACGAAGCCATGAACGATGGAATCCCCAAGACATTTATAGCTCTGGAAGCATTTGATGTGGTTGGGTTTGAAAGACCAGCACTGAAAGATGAAACAGCTGTCGTTTTTGGCACACTTTGATCTTCGATAGGGCTGCCCGCGCCAAGAAAGTTGGAAATTTCGTTCGATATCGCTTTGAACTGCTGAAATGTCGGCGTGTCGCTGTAACTCTAGATGCTGGCTTTGCTTTGATGACCGGTGATCGCCTTTATATGTCGACTCTCGAAGTTTGAGCAGATAAAACAGTCACTGTGGTGGCTCTGATCGAGTGATTTGTCAAAAATGGATTAATTCCAGCTCTTGAGGTCATGCCACGCAACATGTTTCCCATTGTGTTGTGGCCGACAGGAATAGAGCAATACCAAACTGAATCTTTAGCAGGATTGAATGATTTACATGGATTTCTGGGCTTTTGGAAAAGATTGCTAGAAGCAGGATTCAGATGAGAAAGATATTTATTAATGATTTGGAATGGACAGCGTTTGGAGCCAGGTTTTTCGAAAATGTTACCGTCGGACAAATCTTCTTTGTCGTCGAGGCCTCCCTGGTGGTTTTTTGTTGACAAATTTGCCCCTCGCTCCCTGCTCACTTCGAAGTACGCCTCACCAGTAGGCGTTTTCCTCTGAACAAGCATATTTTTCTGCATGGTATGTCTCTGCATGGTATGTCTCCCTCTCTTGCCCAGGAACATGAATGAAAAACCATGAACAGGTGATGAAAAACCATGCCGTTTGCTGTAATTTGTCAGGATTGAGAGTGTCAACTTCAACTAGCTCGCCTTCTTCGTACAGCTTCTCAAAGACTTCTTTGGTCAATGGTTGTTTGTGGACAGTTCGTGCAATTTCGCCTTTTTATTAAGGGTTTTAAGAAAATTGCTCAGACTTTTATTTGCTTCTGAAAACTGGGCATCTGCAACTATCGAAAACTATTTGCTGAATGGTGGACTTCTCAAATGGCGATCCAACGCGGCTCGAATTGTGGTAAGCGACTTATTATTGTAGTAGCTTCCGTCACGTTTTCTCGCTGAGAGATAAAACTTTTGAAGGCATTTGTTTAATTCTTGAGCAGACATTTCTTCCAAAGGAATTCTAAATTGTTGTTGCTGTTGAAACCATTCTGTAAAACATTATTCGTTTGTAAACAAGTAATTACTTTTTAAATTAATTTGACGTAAGCTTGGCCCGCTCGTTATTTGTAAACAAAACAGTAAGTTCGAGCAAATTTTTGTCCCATTATACAGCTGAAAAAAGTAAAAGAAATACATACCTCTAAACACTGTAATGCCAAACTTTGTTGCTTTTTGGTATTGTCCAGCACAGCACCCTCGTTAATTTAAAAAATTTCTTCAGTAACTGAAACAAAACGGGAAGCCATTTTGCTTTGCTCGGAGGTGAATAGTGCAGGATATTCCGAGATAGAGGAGCCAATCAAATTGCGTGAAAAGCACCATTCACCTCCCAGGTATATGCTAAATAAGGATACTAGTATAAACCATAGCATGCATATAAGGTATCACATTTGCTTTCTTGTACCCAATGGCTTGATCCCGTAATGATATAAAAAGGTTGACCCATTCCTGCGCTTTAAGAAAGTAGTCAGCTATCATCTCTTCTGAGGGTGCTTTACAGGTAACAATAGCATATATGGTTGAAAATTTTTGCTTTGTTTTCAGAAGCAGGCTGAGTCAAACCATCAAATTTCTCAGGGAGCTCTTTGAATAGTTTCTTCTTGTCTGTACCAAGAAGACTAGTGACGTCATACAGGCCAGAACCTTAGCCATCAGCATTCATTTTCTCCCATATATTGAATGTCACTCCACATGATCTGATCACTTTTATAAGATGAGTTACATGCAGGCTTTGGTACTCACTCTTTTTCTTATTCCAATTATCATTTTTGTCCCACTGTATAGCAGCTTGGACTAAATTCCCAATTAATACATCCATAATCCTTAGTAACAAATGCAACTCATCCAATATGACATAGTTCAATGTCCAAAATGGTTTTGTTCACACAACAGTAATTTACTTTTGCTAAATTATACATCCCCTCTAAAGTCCTCTTCAGAGGTGGTGAGTTATAATGATCCAAATCATGATTCATGTTTCACCTCTCATCTTTGTGAATTGTACACCATACACATGCATGGTTTGATGTCGTGCCACTGAGGCCCATCATCAGTAGGATAAATTTGTAATCGGCACCCCAAAAAATTATAGGTTGACGGTGCATCCATCCACATCTATCTTTCTCTCTGCCACTACATTAATATCCCTGAAGACATCTTTGAAGGATTCTTGCAATGTGTCATAGTCCTCCTTACCCTTAACTACAACAATAGTGTGATTCTCCTCTGATGCTTCAATCAGGGCAAAAGTCATCAAAATATAATTAGCACATCTTGTCATCTTAGCTCCATCCTGAAATTTTCACTCTTAGAGGTACACATTCACTTAATATGTTTGGATGGCTCATTACAAGAGTCTGTACTCTTTCTTTTAGCAATTCCTTGAATGAAACTTGGGCCCCCTCTTGGTCGCCTGGACTTGAACTTATGTGACACATTTTGTTCAATTGGTCCCTTCTCTGCTTGACTAGGTAAGACTTTGGCAAGCCATTTTTTGGCAAGCACATTTGCTCGAGATAAATGTTTTTTTAATGTTCTTGACTTCTTTTTTACCTCAGAAATATCTTTTCCTTTGTGTTGGAGGCCCTGGGACTTTTTTTTTGTGTGTCAATGTAATTTAGAAGTTCTTCATTTTTTGAGCGAAGTTCGGAAATTTCTTTGTTTTTTTCATTCACAGCTATTTCCATCTCACCATATAATTTCTGCAGATCTGATTTCAGATTTGTACAGTTCTTCCATTCTTCCAGCTTTCGTGTTGAAGATCTGTGAAAGAGATGGTTTGTTTCTTCTGGCAACTTGTTCATTTCTCTTCCTACCTCTGGTATTACAATTCTCCATATGAACCTTACTTGCTATACGTTGAAGGGATTTGTTTACTTCAGATCGGATGTCATCATCACGTCGAATGGCAAACGAATGCCCAGGAATTGCATATTCTAGCAATTCGGTAAATGTGTAGTTATGTACACTTGTTGTTTCTTGACCATCCAGAGGATGTATACAGAAAGGCTGAAGAGGCTTCTTGAGCACTACAAGGCTATGCCAAGCTCTCAATAGTGGGTAGGGGATATCCACAGCAAATATTATATTCCTTGTTGTAGTTTTACCAGCATATGCTAATGAGGAGCTTTCAATGGACAATTTCGATTGCAAATAGGTATCTAATTGACCCAACGGTGGAACATCAGACATTTTAAAGACAATATTAAACAAGATACACGCAAATTTACTAATAACAGGCTCTTAATTTTTGAAATTCCAGAAGGATTATTCGGCAAGGCAGTTCAGTTTACAAGACAAAATTTACATTTGCCGTGCCAAACAGGGGCAGATCCAGACTAGTGCAAGTAGTTTCCGGAAACTAGTCAGATGTTGATGAACGAAAGATAAAAAATACTCTTAAATATTTTTAATAGTATAGTTTTGTTATCTAGTACTTTAATACTTTTCGGATTCCTTCTTTCAAAGCTATTATTCGAGTGGCGATATGGATACCGATCGCTCCCGGCGATAATACCATGCGACTAGGTTCTAATGTGCCCGACTTTTACTACCGGCGGGCAGCGCCATGTGCAGTCGCGTGGAAACCTCCCTTCTAAACTGTGCATGCATGCTGGAAATGCATGCATGTAGGGGTTGTATAATTCTGCATAAGGTTGCATACATACAAATTTTCATGCATGCATTATGTTGCATGCAAAAATTTCATGTATGTATATTTTTAGCAATCTTAAAAATTGAAATCTTCCCATCATTCAGAAACACAAAAACTGATTCAATGGCAAATTATTTAATTGCAAATTTATTAAACCCTACCTAAATTATGACAACATTTAAAATATAAACCATTTGTATACGAAGTGCTAAAATATAGATTACATGTACAATCAAAACCTGATTTGTATTGTTTTCAAATTGCCAAATTACTTTAAAACTTATAAAATGCCTTAGGCAGTGTAGAAATACAAATCAAATGTCTAAAAAGTTTGGTGTACTACAGAAATGGCATGTAATTGTCTAACGTTTCGAGTGAAGGCCCTTCACCTTTAACTCTCTGACAAAGGGCCTTCGCTCGAAATGTTAGACAACTTACATGCTATTTCACTAGTACACCAACCTTTTTAGATACTTTAAAACATAGTTAATAATATAATCTTTTCAACCGCCATGTTTCATTTATTTTGATATTCATATATTAGTTACTAAACTCAAAATCTTAAGTGACTTAATTAAAGTAATTTGTAATAAAGGCAGATTAGTAAAATTAAATAAGTGTCAAATGTCAATTTTCACCAAACATGGCATCGTCTCGGTCTGTTGCATGGCGCCTCTTCTAGATTCAATGGCCACTTGCCCAATCACTCTGTTAACATCAAGATAGCATTTGAAACATTTGTCCTAAGAAACCTTTAAAAAATAGGTACGCAATGCGTACATGCGTCTACGTTTGGGATGGGGCATAAGATAGTATATCGTGTCACAGATATACAATAGTAAAACAATTACTATTGCTATTTACATCGTTGGCAGTGATTGCAATAATGATTTCAGATGAAGGAAAATCATTACTTTACACATGACTTGGTGGACTGCTGCAGATATATTAACCATCAAAAACTGAACAAACATATTGCTTGTGGTAAAACCTTTCACCCATTACTAGTAATGTATAGCCCATTGTTTATCTGATGCATTGAGTCATTGAGTTTTTTAGCACTTGGTCATGGGTTATTAGATTACTTGCATTTTGGGTAAGAAAAACAGGAACATGTTTCATTGAACAATGTCAATCATAAACTTTAATATTATTTTGCTGTGTGGTAGAGTGCAGTTATTATACCAAAAAAACAATCAAGAAAAGAAAGAATTTTGTACTGGATAGTGATATTTAGTATTTACTGTTGCACAGGTATAATTGTGTCTACACTGTAGTGTTGTCTACACTGAAGAATTCCAATGCAGTTGAGAAAACATGGGACCCGGGTCTATGGATTGCCTAAATAAACTAAATAATTATTCATACCCCAGTTTTCACGTACAACAAAAACATCAACAATATCAACTCAAAATTATTTGTGTCCAATGCCATTCTAGAAAACAATAACAACTTCATGCATGTATATGTTGTGGGGCAAATTTATTTAAACTGGGGAAATATTTTTGATCTTGTACAATTGTTTTAAACCAGTTTAATTTTCCAAACCAGTTTTTTTAAACCAAAAAATATAGCAATTTTAGAAAATAAATCAATTACAAATATAGCAATTAGATTTTTCAAACCAGCTCAAATGTTCTAAACAATAACTTCTTGGGTTATCATCTCAATTTTAATTTTAAAGTTTAAAATTGTCTATGGTTAGTATTGAAGTTAGCTTTAGGGTTGGTATTTGGATTAGTTTTAGCATCCAATGTTATTATTCCTTGAGTGTGAATACCCGTGCAATCATACAGTATGTAGTAATAATCCTACATACATCTTACATTGCAATTTTTGACATATATTGTCCCAGGCATGTAGGAAGCATTTAATAAGTGGGTAGGCCAAGAGCAAGTGACGAAGATGCGAGAAACATCTATGGGGTCTGGGGGTCAAGGCTCTGAAATGATATTTCCTACATTTTGAGAGAAGCAGTAACCATCAGATACGAAAATGTAAGCCCACAATATTATGTGTTCAGCAGCATTTAAAACATAGCGGCAAGTACTTCATCTTGGAATGATATATTGGACCCGCATTAGATTAGTTGTTACAAAAATACCAATTGATTCAAACCGATGGTGCTTGTGGAAATGCCCAAAGTAAAAAATAACCAGAAGTTTAAAAATAAATTATAAATTTGATAAATAAAGGCGGAGAATGGTAAGGTCGTGCAAAAAAGTGTAGCGGCCAAAGCTGCTACAGGTGTAAAATCTTTTAAATGTACAGTATATATTATCAACAGAGCTTTTACAAAATTACCTTAATAGATCATTGCATTAAGAAAAGTATTAAAGTAATATACATTATTGTACAATTAACTGTATAGCTTTCCATCTTCATCAACTGTTTAAATATGTTTCTGGATTCAACATCAATTAATACAGATTTTCTACATGGGTCTGGCATGCCATTTATCTCTTGAATGAGAATCTTAAATTTTACTGCTGTGTTACAGTCAACAAACAATGTTGAATGATAATTAAATTCAGAGTGGGAAAATATTTTATTTTAGAGCACTTGTCAGTGATGAAAAATGGTTAATTGTCTATTATCATAAATACTTCACCAGGAAGGGTTTTACTAATCACGTTCTTTGTCAGTGCTCGCAAGCAATCGTCTTCTATTAGATCTTTTTTAGGTGGGACGAAATGAGCGATTGTACTGCTTTCATACGATTGGACATGCCTGTATGATAAAATGCATCATAGAACTGCTAACCCTAAACCCCACCTAATAGGTTTTCTCTCCCCCCCCCCACCTAATATTTTTCTAATACTAACCTTAATACTAATAAAAAGATCGTCCAGAAGACAATTGCTTGTGAGCACTGACAAAGAAGCCCGGGATGTAGAAAAACCCCACCAGCAAACGAGTCACTATATTGTAATTAATATATAAATTCTGGCATGTCAGTTATTAATAGCAAAAAATATTTTTAATGGAATTACCTATGCAAGTATAAAGGTTATTTCCAGCACATAATATGGTATTTAAAAATCGTGAATCCCAAGTTGTAATATATTTACTTGAGTATATATTATTTCAGTCAGTTACAAAACTACACATTGTTTACTGCATGGTCAGCATTTTGTCCAAATTATCTTGAATTGCCTTAATTGATTAAAATCTGCACAAATTGTATCACCTCGATAAATTATATACACTTGGATAAACATTATACAGTAAGTCCTGGCGTATTAAAAATACACAACGTACGGTATAATAATGATATCAATATTGGCATTGTATTCCAAAATATAATACCTTCGAAATGAGAGTCAATATCCTCTTTGGTTTTTGCAATGCTATTGTGGGCACCAATTTGAGTTCTGTATATCTGATTTGTGTTTATACAGTAGCTGTCTAGTTGTAGATTGCTTCTACTCAACGGGCGAGTTATTTTGCTTCAATAGGGGCGAACGAGATACCACACAAATAATTAAGACTAAAGTATTTGATCGAACTCTTATAATCAGCGCGAACACGCTCCTGTGAGAACAAAACTATCACAAGTGATGAACTCACAAATCTTTCTTGTAAGACTCCTAAAACAGAAACAAAATATGAATCAGATAAAAGATAGGAATGTGCTGCCTTTTAGTACTCCCACAAAAATCGAAAATGTTCACACGAGAACTGATCAACAAATTTCATGTCGATTAACATGACGTTAGCACTCATAACTTGTCGCCTTACCTTGATAAAATTTGGAAAATCAAAGCAAACAGTGGCCAAACAGTAGACAGAAAAATGAGAAAATGTCAGACTGTTTCTAAAAGTCAGTGAACTAAAAGTTCGTTAGGTCATGTGATCCAGGTTGTTACGTCAGTGTCCAAACACAGTCCTTTAGCCACATATCCATATAGTCCGCCGCCGATAACATAGCGTTTACGTTGCTAAGCAACGTAGATGCAAAAAGGAGACAATACAAAGTAAAAGGCCCAAATTACATATGGCACATAGACAGGTATGATAAATTAAAGCCTTTTGGGTTTTGTATCCACGGTGCCCTTGATGGCTATGGTTGGAGGTTGGCTCTTCAAACAACGATCCCAGGATAGTGGGGCAGTACTACTTAAATTATATTCGACAAATCAAAGGGGCGCCATGCATAGTTCGTTCAGATTGTGGGACTGAAAACGTACATATTGCAGCAATGCCACGATTTTTCAGGTCTTCAGCGAATGACTGTTTCGCAGGAGACAAAAGTTTCATGTATGGCAAATCTACGTCAAATCAAAGAATAGAAGCCTGGTGGAGCTAGTTAAGAAAAAGCGGAGCAGATTGGTGGATTAAATATTTCAAGGACCTAAGAGATCTTGGAATATACTGCGATGGAGAGATCATCCATGATCTGCTATATGAAAATCATTCAAGATGAACTACATCGAGTCGCCAGGCACTGGAATATACATTGCATTAGACCCTCCAATAATTCAGAATCCCCATCCGGCCGTCCAGATACCTTATATTTCTTACCAGAGGTTAATCGTACACGCAACTACATAACAAGAGTAGATAACGCCGACATTGAAATAGCAGAAGAAATGTGTTGCCTACAAAATCCGCCAAACGCTTGCGAGGTTGAGTTCAACGAATTGGCTGCAATCCTAATGAATGAAAATGGACTACACATGCCTTCATCTGTTGAAGAAGCACAGGAGTTGTACGTAGAACTATGGCACAAAATCGAAAACATATGACATGCTGCATGCACATGCAGTCAACTAAAAACGTTATATTTTATATTTTTTATTAAGCCGTTTCTTTTGATACATAGCAATAAAGATCTCATACTAAAAGGTTTTGCCTTGTTCTTCTGTCAGTTATAATAGTTGGCTAAGTGCATGCAACGTGAAAAACAACAACCGGTAAGCCACGCCATGTGTAGACAAGTTGAACCACAAGTAGTTCAATCGTATGCTAAGTCAGTACAAATTATTCAACTGGATTAATTAACAGGCCGCGTTTACGTAAAAAATAAGTGACATGGAGTTTCTGAGCATGAGTTTGAAGAATTTATTCTGATCCAGCACGAGATTAGACAGCTTGTGGTTTTAAGGCAATATAAAAGAACAAATACCTGATACTATGTATTCATAGAACATTTGCGTTATTATATTAAAGGTTAAAAGAACCTTAAACATTTAATACAAAAACATGCGAGAAGACTGCATTTATCTTTAAAATACATGCTTAACAAAACGTCAACTTTACAGATACACGTTATACCTTTAATTGAAGGATTTATAGTTTAGGTGCATGTTAAGAAATGAGGTGGAGCATGCAGTAATGCAGTAAACAGCAGTTGTTTTTATATAACATTAATCTAAACCATAAATCATGCAGATCAATTACATATAATCGCAGTGTGTAACGTACCTTAAAACGTTACAATGGAGCTTAAATCTTATATACCTTGTTAAAACAAATATCAAAACTGTCCTAATAGATCATTGTTTGTTAAAAATGTTAGAAACCATTGTAGTGGACCGTTATAAACAACTGTAACTTCGTGTGGTACTGTTAGTTTGTAAGCCACATCAATTATAACACAACCAAACATACAAGGGACAGGTATATATTAAATCAGGTTGTTCTTATAGTTATACTCTACACCAAGTAGAATTTCCAGGATTCTGGATTGTATAAAATGTTATCCAATTGCGTTTTAAAGTCTGTAAATCCCAGGTAACAGCCAACTGGAAGATCCACAGTGCATCCACATGTATGAGCAACCAAACAAGGAAGATTCCCTACGCTCAGGTGGAATACCACTTTGATTTCTTTAGCCACTATGTAATGACTTCCAGTAACAAAACGCATTAAGCGATTTAGAGTGCCAGAATCCGCTCCACTGACATACCGCTTCAAATACTTATATACCTCCTCTTGCGACTTTGTTAGTGCACCATCAACATCAGCTTTCATCAGCGACAACACTTTTGTAGGACTAGGAGAAAGATCTGTATAAAAGAAAAGTACGTCATCTTTTTGCACCTCAGCAAAAATGCGACTATCCATCTCTAGCAAGCCTTCTCGAAATTTGTTGATAGAACAGTTAACTTTCTGCACTAATTCGCACCTTGCTGTGCTGACTAATAGCGATTTGATATTCTTACTTGTTGGCAATGTTCGAATACCATACGGCGAAAGGAACTCTAAAACCTGTTGCTGGGTTGCTGTATCCATCTTTCCCATTTCGGCCTCCTTTAAGGCGTTCCGCAGCACCACTGCGTCATACTCGAGAACGTATTCCAGAAACGCATCAATGAAGTCCTTGTCGGTCAGTGATTCTTCACCAATAATGAATGCAATGGCAAACACCTTTGAAATTTGGATTGGCCATATTCCCGTAAGGAGGAAAGAGTGACAGATGGCTCTTCCAAGTATCTTGCATAATTCATCTGTAATATCTGGACTAACTCTTGGTACGAAGCTCTTTCCTCCTTCAAAATACTTGCTGATAATTTCATCCCAGAAAATAGAATATACTTCACGTTTCATGCCATCTAGGTCTTGAGCTAACTCATCCTTGATGGTAAAGTGAACAAACTTATTTGAAAGGGAGTTAGACTTGTAGACATTAAGCAGTGTTGGAACAATGTTGATTCTGTCAATCGTAAGAGTAGGTGCTGTTTCCAGTACGTCAAGTGCTTCCTCTCGTCGGTATTTCAAACCAATCTAGAAACATGTAACAGCAAGCGTTAAATGCCACGTTGCATGCTGTAATGTTTCAAGAAACTATACATGTTTGTTGCTAAAAATAATCATAAAATATAACATTTACTTAATAAAAAAATTTAACTGCGGGTATATATTAAATATACAACATAAGTTACCTTATTCATGTCTGACAAATTGTTGTCCCTGTGTAAAAAAAAATAGTAATTTAATAGTAATTTACAGTAAGTGAGTATGTGTGCTGTACAATTGAATCCTTATGTGTTTCTTGCTGAAAAATAATAGAGATTGTGTGCAAATACATATCCTAATATGTACTTTGCACGCAATCTCTTATTTTTCAACGAGAAACACATAAGAAACAATACAACATACCATAACAATAAAAACAAAAAATAACAGCATTAACAACAATAACAATATTAAAGTTGTACAGGTTTTGCTGTGCAAGCTGTGTTAAGTTGTCAATACTCAGAAAAACTCTGAACTACAGACAGGACTTGAACCTGCAACCTTCTGAATGCTACCATTGAGGCACTGGAACTCAGATGGCAGAGCAAGGTTAAATACGGTATTTAAACCTGGGACGAGTGTTTAAAGGCGACGAGTGTTTAAAGGCGACGAGTGTTTAAAGGCGACGAGTGTTTAAAGGCGACGAGTGTTTAAAGGCGACGAGTGTTTAAAGGCGACGAGTGTTTAAAGGCGACGAGTGTTTAAAGGCGACGAGTGTTTAAAGGCGACGAGTGTTTAAAGGCGACGAGTGTTTAAAGGCGACGAGTGTTTAAAGGCGACGAGTGTTTAAAGGCGACGAGTGTTTAAAGGCGACGAGTGTTTAAAGGCGACGAGTGTTTAAAGGCGACGAGTGTTTAAAGGCGACGAGTGTTTAAAGGCGACGAGTGTTTAAAGGCGACGAGTGTTTAAAGGCGACGAGTGTTTAAAGGCGACGAGTGTTTAAAGGCGACGAGTGTTTAAAGGCGACGAGTGTTTAAAGGCGACGAGTGTTTAAAGGCGACGAGTGTTTAAAGGCGACGAGTGTTTAAAGGCGACGAGTGTTTAAAGGCGACGAGTGTTTAAAGGCGACGAGTGTTTAAAGGCGACGAGTGTTTAAAGGCGACGAGTGTTTAAAGGCGACGAGTGTTTAAAGGCGACGAGTGTTTAAAGGCGACGAGTGTTTAAAGGCGACGAGTGTTTAAAGGCGACGAGTGTTTAATGGCGACGAGTCTTTAAAGGCGACGAGTCTTTAAAGGCGACGAGTCTTTAAAGGCGACGAGTCTTTAAAGGCGACGAGTCTTTAAAGGCGACGAGTCTTTAAAGTATTAGAGATAATTACCTCGAACCTCGGCTTTTAGCCACACAGCCTGACAGCATTAGCCTGAAGGCTTTATTTGGCTAAAAGCAGAGGTTTGAGGTAACTAACTGACCTATTTAATAGTTCAGGAGGCTTCTTTTATAACATATCAATTACCGAATGTAGGTTGCGCGTCCTCGGGTCTTTATATAGCATAAAGCCCTCCTTCTCGGGCTTTATCTCTTACTTATTTAATAGTTGAGTCGGTTTCTTTTGTTTTTGTAGGGCTAACATCACATAATAACTTCAAAAAACAATTGAATTATAAATTCAAGGCAATATCTGTATACTGCAGTAGGCCTCTCAGTGGGACGGCGCGAGCGCGCAGCCACGCGCCCCATCAGTGTCACGTGCGCGATACATCGCGCGCGCAAATGTCCACTTCCACTCGCCTGGCAGATAGACTTTCCAAGATAATTTTATACATGTTTCAGTATATGATAAATGGCGACGGGTAACAAAGGCAACAAAGTTGACATAAATACATTTAAAAGTTGGGGGAAAGATATCCTCATTGGTCATAAGACAATCGAAGAAGGAGGTCGGAAGTTTGTTAACTTCGTGTGGTGTAAGGTTTGCGCCCGTAACAAAGATGCCATCTTCGCACATCCTAATTGTAAAGGGTCGATTAAAAAAGCAGTAAAGGCCTACACAGACGGGACAAACTATGTCACCAAGCATAACGTTACGCGGCATCTCGAAGGAGAGGGACACCGTATAGCTTGATCGTTTTCTATATCAAATCACAAGTGGGTTTTTTCGTTTGAAGTTTTTTAGCCTGTGGAGATTTTCGAGTTTTTAATCGAATATTTTAATTTGTTGCTAGATCCAAATTTGTTGCTAGATACAATTTCTAAATGACTACCCTGTCTAAATAAAGTTTTTTCTTTTTTGTTGTTCATTAATCACGCGCACAACCGAATCTGTAGGCGCGATATTTTGTTAATTAATCTGCGCGCGCAGCCTAATCTGCGCGCGATAGACCGCTCACATCGGATTTTGAATGTGAGAGGCCTGCTGCACTAATTAGTGCAGTATACAAGTATTGCCTTGAATTTACATGTATATGAATTTACATGTATATGTATATATTTACATGTATATGTACAGTATATTGTGCTTGAATTGATAATTGACCAATTCATGGGTCTCTGCCTCGATCGTCTCAAAAAGGGTATGCTGGAAGCGCCTCCATATGAGACGAGGAGGCAAGCACTCGCTGCGTAACGAAGTGATTCTTAAATCAATTATTTATTTCAGAATGGCTACAATAAAAAATGTGGGACTAAACCAGAATAACTGCATGCGCATATCAACCCTCGCAACCTACATTCGGTAATTGATATGTTATAAAAGAAGCCTCCTCAACTATTAAATAGGTCAGTTAATTACCTCAAACCTCGGCTTTTAGCCAAATACAGCCTTCAGGCTAATGCTGTCAGGCTGTGTGTGGCTAAAAGCCGAGGTTCGAGGTAATTATCTCTAATACTTACATGTCACGATAACTATCTGCATCCTTCATCCAGTCATCTTTGCTATTCTCCATGCAATTTTCCTCTTCCTTCGCATCATCTTCCATTATGTTAAGGGGGCACTGTTCTGAAATAGGATCTAAAGTTACTGTATGTTCTAGCCCAGCCTTGCTACTAAGAGGTCCAAAGCCTTTTGGAATTACTTCACAATCGTTGGGGGAAAACACCACAGGTAAATCATTTTCAACCATAATGAGCATACATTTATCAACAGCTTTTACACTTTCACTGGAAGACAAACAGCCCCCAGAGTATCCACACAACTGAAAATATTTTGGCGATTTCTGTAAAGAGCCTATCCAGTCATAAACAGAGAGCATAAAAGCTTTCATTGAGAACATACGTGTCACCACACTGAGATATAAATGTCTAACCGAGACAATATAACGAGGATCAGACACACATGGTTCTCTTGGCAATCTGTCAGCACGAACTATTCTCAGTTCATCTTGAGAATTGTCCTTTTCAGAACTTAGATGGGTTTCTTCCTCGTCGACACATGAAGCGTGGTCAATAGCAAGTGATTCTTGATAAGCTTCGTCAATCAAGTTTTTTAATTCAGTACGTTCTTTTGTTGAACCAATTAAATCATCTTGATGCTCTGACGAAACCATGTTCCCATTTTGTTGCTCAGTGCACAAAGCCTCAACATCTCCAAATGGGGAGTGTTCAGAGAAACAATCAAATTCATCATCATCAAAACGATTCTGAAGTAACCCAGTGTTGTCATCATCGTGTTGCTTTACAGTTGTGGATAGATACAGCCTCACTTTTGACAATTTGAATGAATCAATGTATGATCCCAGGGTAAATTTTAATTGAACTTCTTTATCATCCAAAAAAC
This sequence comes from Chrysogorgia sp. JL179-B06, assembly GCA_035772405.1. Lineage (NCBI taxonomy): Eukaryota > Metazoa > Cnidaria > Anthozoa > Scleralcyonacea > Chrysogorgiidae > Chrysogorgia > Chrysogorgia sp. JL179-B06. The sequence continues at coordinate 199,490 of JAYKKM010000310.1, forward strand.
TGGAAACCTTTTCTTTCTTGAAAGTAAGCAAATCAACTTCCATCTCGTTGGTAGATCCAAAATTACATTTTCCACCTGGAAAAAATAATTCTTGTCCGATTAGGATTATTTCATCCTTACTTGCCGATTTTGGGATGTCAACAAGACGTACTCCAGCACCTTCTTTCAGTCGTACCAATTTGTTGTTATCACCTCCTGAAGAATTATGCAACCAGCCTAGTTCCCCTTTGCGTGTATACACTTTTTATTTTTAGATACGCTTGGTATGGAACCAGACTCTTCATTATGTTTTGCACTGTCATTCCGAGATGAATGATGATGGCGTTTCTTTAGCTGCTTTTTTGCCAGCTCTTCTATTAGTCGTTTCTTTCTTGCTTCATTGTTTGCTCCCATGGTACTGTGTCTTGCTTGAATACGATTTTCAGAGAATGCTCGCACAGACAGTCGATGTCCAAGTTTTGTAAGATGAAGGTTGCATTTCAATTGTTCATCCGTTGCCCTCACAATGGCTTCAAAAGTCATCTAAATTTGAGATACCAAATCAGATTAGTTATAAGAAATATCTTCAAATGGCCTACAATCCCTATATGTACATGGATATATATATAGTGTATATATGTAGTGTACATGTACAGTATTTATAAAATATTTTGAAAATGTGAGCCATGTTTCTATAACTATATGAAAAACATGGAGTCTGCTTTACACCATTATATGCCATTGTATGCACCGTCATGACCAATAACGAAATTTTTTATTCAAAAGCATTTCGAATTTTAGGTGGACATGCTGTACTAAAGAAACTGATCAAAGTCTTGATGTTTTGTGAAGTGTTTTCACAAGAACTACAAAACTTAGTAGCATTTCAACTACCACAATTAACTATGTGATAAACTACCTTTCATGGCCACCATAGTAATATACTTGGCTCCAGGCCCCTGAAAGGAGTAAATAAAAACTTGCTCTAGTTTTAGTACGAGGCATTGTTTAGACAAACAATATCATTTCTCATATTAACTCTTTCCCTATGGCTGAAAAACATGAAAAATTGAACGACCACGTTGTTCTATTGATATCTCTTGAAATAACCATAACTGTTGCGAAAGCTATACATTTTCTGGAAGCCCAATAAACCGGCTTTTACTTGTTCTTTTAAATTTCCCGAACAAAACACATTATGTTAATATAAATTAGCATTAATTATCATAAATCAGGTTGAAAAATTTACATTTTTCCAGAAAAGGCCATCTTGCACGCCCGCACAGCATCTTGAAAACTCAAAATGCCACCAATCGCAGAGTTGTTTATGAAATCAAATCAAACTTGGCGTGTGCGTGGATTTCATGTTCCTGGCGCTTGTTGAATTTCAATTTTTAATCTTGCGTTACCGTGTGCCGTGTTTTTCGATTGACGACTTTGCGGGTCATCAACGACCCATTTTAACTGCGCCGTTGGGAAAGAGTTAATATAGAATGGCCGATATTTTTTCGCATCGATCAATTGTATATTTTCGCCTGAATTTTTCATCATCGTTGTAAGTCGGCTAAACAACACACATCAAATTTTAAGCCAATTTGGAGAATTATTTCCTACATTTCTAAACACGGTGAATTTTGACCTTTTTGACCCACATGCACAGAACCTATTGTCTTTGTAGTGTATAGATAGCTTGCGTATATATTTAAAAGTATGAGCTCCCGTGCGGGTGGACCGGTGCGGGTGGGATCTCTGCAGAGACTCTGCTTCGGGTAACCCTTACATAATTCCTCTCATTGAGGGGGGTAGGGTGGAGCAGAGAAGGGGGTTCATTTTTTGTCACGGACCATTTTTTTGCTTTGTTAAACTGTATTTACATTGATTATTTTCAATTCAACAGATAATAAACTGCTTTTCCTTTCACGCTTTTTCTTCGATTATTTTCAATTTACCTATTATTGCTTATTAACTCTTTCCCTACGGCTGAAAAACATGAAAAATTGAACGACCACGTTGTTCTATTGATATCTCTTGAAATAACCATAACTGTTGCGAAAGCTATACATTTTCTGGAAGCCCAATAAACCGGCTTTTACTTGTTCTTTTAAATTTCCCGAACAAAACACATTATGTTAATATCAATTAGCATTAATTATCATAAATCAGGTTGAAAAATTTACATTTTTCCAGAAAAGGCCATCTTGCACGCCCGCATAGCATCTTGAAAACTCAAAATGCCACCAATCGCAGAGTTGTTTATGAAATCAAATCAAACTTGGCGTGTGCGTGGATTTCATGTTCCTGGCGCTTGTCGAATTTTAATTTTTAATCTTGCGTTACCGTGTGCCGTGTTTTTCGATTGACGACTTTGCGGGTCATCAACGACCCATTTTAACTGCGCCCGTAGGGAAAGAGTTAAGAACGTCATGCCAAATACAAACCAGAACAAAGCCAACAGCAGGTATCCAGAAAACAAGAAAATTACATTTTATGAAATAAGGATAAAAGGGTCTGGAACCTAGAATATTTCCATGGTAACTATACAAACGTCATTGATGAGTCAAGCATTTGTCCAAATCTCACTTTATGAAATATCAACACTTTAATATTTCTCAGGTATAACGGGTCCACCTTGTGACATTATCACACTAAAATTTCAAATGCTAAAAACTGTTGAACAAAAAATTTAAACAGATTAAACTATTCAAAACCTACGTTCGAAGGAAATACATTATGGAATATTGATATTTTCATTTTATATGCACTTTAAGTTCCCCTACTGAACATTGACATCTACATGTACATATTTGTGGCTAAGTTGGAAATATGGTTGGTACGTCACTGTTTATATGCTCATGGTATGCCACTAAGAAAATACTACAAATACATATATGCAGAGAACCCTCATGTACAGTAGCTATGTGTATTATTAGAGTAGGGATACCATCTAGCCAAAAATCTGACTGATAAAATTAGAGACTGTATTTCTAGGAAAAGGAAGATGTTTCAATGGTACAATCTTGTACCTCATTACACATTAGGTGGTAGCACAGGTATAATAGGCATTTTTCCAAGGAATTATGGTAAGAATCAGTGGCACATGATGCACACACATTTTTATGCATTTTGAATAAACCTTTCCAACAAATTTGGCTGCATGTTTTTAGCAAATTTTACACAAAAATTCAGAATCAAATAATAATAAAAACATTGTATGCATGTTAACCACCAAACACTGTATACAATAGAAAACTGTTGGATTTAAGCATTGCAGCAATGGTAAATATGCTGTATAACATATATTGATTTTTATATAATATTTTTTTTATACAGTAGCATAATAGCATAATAGCAGTTAGGAGGAATAATCAGTTCAAAATAATCTTGGTACAAATACCATACCATGAATAGTAAAGTTTAACGTTTCGAGCGCAGGCCCTCTCTGGCTCTCTTTCTCAGAGGGAAACATGTCAGACCGTATTACCAAACTTTTATATTTCGATTGGTATCTGAACAGTGTAATGCAGCACACACGTTTACTTCATTGGCATGGCAGTTAGCATGTTAGTTTTCACTTGTAGCCATTTACTTATCTCTATACACCACGATGAAAGTGCTTTACATTTTTAATTTATCAAAATAAAAATATCTGATTCTGATAAGAAAGAAACAATAAAATATAAAAAAAAATTTAAAAAAAATAATAAGAAAGAAATCTCACTCTACTCTATTTCATGAAATAATCAATTCAGTAGTTAGTATAAACAGATACGAAAGCTGTTGAAGGAAGAAAGTGGATCGTTATCATACAATGGTCCCATTTAAAAAATCAAATTCGTTCAATTGTCTAGGAGGTGCATGTATAATGGTCCATTGTGATTAATAGGGGTCCATTCAAATTGGGTTTGCTAGGACGTATTGGGATTATTTTTAATCAAGAATCTTTATACATAGTAACCATGTCAGTCCACATAGGTCTGTTTTTCACTAGAGAAGAATGTAAAAAAACTAACTAAATAATCTAAAATTAGATATATAACAAGTGAATATGTACAATAAATTACAGTATGACTTTCTTTTTTTTATAGATAATTGTTTTCCTGATTTAAGTTCCACAACATGGCACCTCGCTACACGAAAGTTCGTTTCATCGCATTAGTGTTAGGCTTGGGGAGCATTAGAGTATTGTTGTTACTCTTAAAATCGTAACAGTCGCGATTAGATAATCTGAGAAAATTGCTGAGATTAGAATCCCCACCAATATTTTTATTGACAAAGGAGAAGCGTTTCCCATCCCAATTTAGATAAAGTATCTGTCACCAGTTATAACCCGAGCAGCCTTATTCTGAAATCATTACAGTTGAGTTTTCAATTTGGCCGAACAATTGTCCCAAACAAGAAAATAATCAAAATGAGGCAGAACTACAGCTTTAAACAATCTTTCCAGACTTGCATTACTAACCATTCTCTTTGCTCGTCGACACTTTTTGCATGCATGATTAATATGCGTTTTCCATGTAATATTTTCATTGATAAAAAGCAAGAGTTTTCATATTATCTACACAATCAATAATTTAATTATTGATGAATACATGGGGATCTGTACCAACACTTGACAATCTTTTTCAAGATCCAATTAGCATGTATACAGATTTACTGGCATTCAATGTCAATTTGTTAGCTAAAAGCCAAAACACCTCGATTGTTGGTGTGGATAGATTATATACAGTAAGTTGCACACTGCGATGTGGAGCTGGCAAGGATGCTGATAACTTAATATTGACGCTCTTCTTGAGTTCTCAAGCAGAGTAGGGAAATTCATATTTCCCAAGAGGGGAATTAAAACTGATTGGTTAATAGAAACAGTCGAGCGAACGATTATAATTGTGGCATCGACCAAAGAAAGCACAACCGAAGAAATAATTCCTGTTGAAAATAAAATGGTTTGGAACTTTGGAAGAACAAGAAGTTTGTACAGTTCTCATTGGCACTAAAGGGAAAATGGTCATCTCCTGGTGGTTCGTGTAAGCAGTTTATCGATGAAACTTAGTCTGTTGTTTTTAAATACCATATAAACTCATGTACCATTCATGTTCAAGAAGATGTTGGCAATCGAATCAGGAAAATACTGTTGGAGATGGCAACGAACAGGAAACCAACGATTGCGAAACCAGTTGACCACAATTTAGTTCAAAATACAGGATCTTCCAACGTTGACATAAGTAACGAAATCTTAATAGCTTAATTGACGTCCATGCATTGTATGCTGGTATGTATTCCAGAAATAATCTTTGTTTACTCCATCCATTATGGAACATGTTAGTACTATAGTAGATGGTCTACTGCACCACAACTTATTGTGTTTGTTAATAAGCTTGGACAATGCTGGTCCTTAAGGCTTGTAATGTTAAAATACAGCTTATATAGGATTATGTTGACATTGGGTATGTTGACACTAAATATGTCAGCAGAAATTGTTAAAGGGATTGAACAAGTGCTGTGTCAGCTAGATCATTGTCAACAAGTATCAAATTGACATGTCATCCTGAATATAGGTTGTTATATCTGTGCATGCATGGTGATATATAATTTAGATACTATAACTACAAGTATAATGCCATGTGCTTTGTTACATAGCTTTTGTATATTAATAACCATCAAAATATGGTATCTGCAATCTGCATTAGCTAGGCATTATTGTTATTATTATTATTATAATTATTATTATTATTAACAATAATAATACAATAATATTTATACAGGATAGCCCTTTCAGCTAACACTGGTATCAATATATGGTGGTCTTAATTGTTTCCTAACAAACTAAAGTTATTACAAATATAAACACATATATTCATGTATGTACAGTACAATATGTTACAAAAACTCATTTTAACTCGAAAGTTATATATCCTGCACATATTGTCAATTAAGGCAATTGATAATGGTGCTACAACATGTATGATGAACAGACTCATTGAGATATGGAAAATAGTTCTTTAGATATGATGTTAAAATGCCTTCACATAATTTCCTAACTAGCATTACACAATGTATCGTTCTTCTAATTCAAGTGAAAGAAGTATCCTGTAAGCAACTTACGCTATAAAAATTTCAAACAGCAAGCGGGCGAGGGGTTGTTGCGTATACGTATTTCTAGTTGTAGTGAAAATAATAGCGTAATACCAGTATAGTAACTTTAAATGTCATTCTGCCCTGGTTGATCAGGACGTGGCCATTTGCACAAATTGGAAATAGGTGGCCAAACGAATTTTTGAAATATAATTTTCAAAATTAGCATGCTCGAACCCCTCTAGAGCTTTCTCGCACCTTTGACTCATACTTATTCTCCCCCTGCTTTTTTCTGACTTAATTGCTATGGCACAGAAGTGAAACAAAAATAATTTCCTCTGAGGCAGCGCCAACATGTTTACATTTATGTCAATTAAGGGCACATTACATAATAATATATATTGTCCCCACATATTACATACAGATACGGACCGCTCAACATAATTTTTAAATGCGTTTTATAAGCCCATATAAAAATTCTAAAAACATTTGAAAATTAACTCAAATGATATTGAAAGACATATAAGCGAGTTTTTTATCTGAACAGACTTTTAGCACAGACTTTCCTTTTTTTGTCAACTGACTAGAAATACTGATGGCGACCAAAAAAACAAGACAGGATAAATATTTCTCTATACGGACCTCCCAGTGGATAAAAGATCTTTTTATAAAGATAATGTACTCATGTTATTTGAGACCACTAAGGAACATTTTTATTCCAATATATTTCAGAAATGATTTCAAAGACTCTATAGCTAAATATCCATGCACCAATGGCTTTCTATTTTGTTACTTAAGTTTTAGAACACAATTATTTTGGTGCACACTGTAGTCATGCAGTGGAGAACAGAACACTTTGTCTACATGTATTAACAGTATGGATACATTTTATCCTTTGTATAATGCCTTGACTTTTATTTTACGACTAAGTTTGTGAGAATTGTGGAGTTGAAAACGGGAATGCATCGAAGAGGTGTAAGATATGTTTGACAGAGTTTGTTTCGAAAGCTGTTGAGAAACAAGAAAACATTTTGAAAATTGGACAAACAAGTTCATCACAACAGAGAAAATTAATGGAGCACAGGCTGAGTACATGTAGTTTGAATTTTAATGCACCCAACCCCAAAATTCATTTTAAATTATTATTAATTAATTATAATTATTTTTAAATGACTGCACTATAAATTAGGCAGATATCTTACATCATCATCATGGCCGGAATATTGTTGTAATGGCATTTTCCAAGCATGGAAAAGGTCACACTACATATATATGTGGCACTCAGGGGCCAGCTGCAAAATTTGTGAATGGAAGTGAACCAGGGAAAATACCAGAAAGACTATTTGACAAGTATATGCAAAGTGAGTGTATCTTATTGACTTTTGCATCATTATAAAATCTTCAGATGATTCGATTCGACAGTATCTTATCACAGTAAATTTCAGCCATTTCATCAGAAAGTTTTATTTCTATGGCCTTGTTCGCTGAGTACTAGTCAGTACTTGTTGACTTGGCTCAGTTTTGCCTTTTCTGTTTACGTTTTCTGAGTAAATTTCTTACTAATTTTGTACTATCTTTTATGCTCGTTAACAGTTGGCGATTTTTGTTGCGATTTTTCTCTGCCTGGCGCATGCAATTGAGTGGATGACTCAACAAAGTACTTGATCATATATATGGCCTTCATCTTCATGATTTAATGATGACCTTCCTGTATACTAAATTACAGCAAGTCCAACAGCAATAGTTTGAGATTATTCTAAACATTTATCTGTTTTTAGAAACCTGATACAAATACTGAAAAAAACACTGCAGTGGAATAACATACTAAGCTACGACTTGGTGGAAGAACAGGGAATTTTTAACGTTATAACTACTGGGGCATTTACCACAGTAGGCCCTTTGCTTGACCCAGTATTATTTTATAAAATAAATGGAAAAAAGATGCCCTGTGTTTATATAACCTAATGCAAAGTCAAGAGAATTTTGGAGAATTTGAAAGTTTATATGAACCCAGGCCGCAGGCGAGGGTTTACATAAGTACTTTCAAATTCGACATAAGTATATTCAAATTCGACATAAGGCTATATAAACACGGGCGGCCATTTTCTATTTCAATTATTTTATATTATTTATATTATTATTATTTATTAATTATTTTTATTATTTATTATTAAAATGATTATTATATTTGTATGCATTTTTTAAAATTTAGTACAGGTATACTTGTAATTTTATGTATTGATAGCATTTTGAAATCATTATTTTTATCTGTCCTATGGCGATGCCATGAAAGTAAAAACGAAATAAATATTTAAGTTACAACTAGATACTCTTCCCCACTCAGTATTCCAAATTAATTCAGTAACATAAAGAAAAAAACAACTCCGAAAAACATCATCTTGTAAAACCCAATGGTATAATATACAAGTATAAGTATACAAGTTTCTCGTTTGTCTGTTATTCTTTATAACCCAAATATTGGTTTATAAGATGTTTTCGGAGATAATTTTAATTGTTTATTGTACATGTTTGAAATTGTCTGCTGGTAAAGGTTTTTAATTCGGTAACATTTGTGGCATTTGTAGCAGTATGGAAAACAAGTTCGAATTCTGTAGATGTTTTCAATTGCGCTAGATGAAAGCGCGTTTCAATCAATCAATCTCTAAGCCAGCTTTCCACTAAAATTTTGCGCGCATAATTCTCTGTCTTTTGTAACGTAAACTTCATTCCCGCGCGGAAAATGTTACCTATCGGGAAACCGGCGTAAATTCAGGCTGTGATAAGGTTGTGGTAACGTCAGAATATTAAGTGTATCTTCGTTCAAATCTAACATTTACACAACGTTTTTCTCATGACGTCGACGTTTCGTAAATTACAACGTCGTTACAACGTTTTCTGCTGTCTACAAAATAACGTTATCACAACGTTAAACACAACGTTCTCGCAACGTTGTTACAACGTGAATATGTTAGCTGGGTACCGTAACATCATTATTATTCGGACTCTCAACCGGAACAATATAATATTGTATTCGTAACGAAGTTACTTTTATAAACACCACCGTGTAAAACTGGTTGTATAAATTGTGAACTTGGAAGTTGATAACTTGTAACATGTTTATCTATAATAAACAAAATTATCCGAGAAAGCTTTCCTAGATAATTCTACCAACATAGCACGGGAGTCGGAGATATTCATTACAGGCCCAAACGACCAGTGCACATGTCCAGGACAATCTCAGCATGGTACAATCTCAGACCGCCATACCTGTTCAGATGAGCCGAACCTAATTTAATAATTAGGTTCGGCTCAATGATGAAAAGTTCGGCGTCTGAGTCAATTAAGAACGGATGAGTCAGCCGAACTTCACGCCTGGCTCGAGAATTAAACTTCGGATCGACTTCGATTCAAACGCCGAACTTTTCATCAGCCGTTAACGGATACTTATCTGTTAGAAATAGAGTGGTTGCAGGCACTGTTTACTTTTGGCTAGTAATGAGTCAGGCAATAAAAATTCAAGCACGCAAATATTCGCAACTCATGCCACACATATATGCAATATAGGTAAAAAAAACTCTAAATTCACGAGGTGGCCTCACTAGATTTAACGCCTAGTGCATGGTTCCATGAGATATCCTCTCCCATATTGTTTATCTTATGTAAATAATTATCTAAGAGTTAAAGGCACAGCGTCAGGTATTAAATTACCGTTAATAGCTTTGGGCGAGACGAAAATTACATTTGTGTGCAAAGAAAAGGCCAAACATTTTTAAAACGTTAAAAAGCAACTCATTAGTGAATTTTCTTACTGATACGTGTGTGATATTCACGATAATTTTAATCATGTGAACTTGAATTTGTATACGAATTTTTCCAAGTTTGCGTCATGGTGACACTGTGCCTTTAAACCTTCACCAACCCACATAATAGGCAACGCTATAAGTTTAAGATAAAACTCACCTAAATGATGACTTTTTTCCAACGAACACAGTAATCAACTTACTTTTCCCGATATCTGAACAAATCGACAAAAACAGCAGCAAACGAAATCGAATACAACGACTGTAAGAACACTGTAAGAGCACTGTTGTAATAATTTATTAATTTATATAATCACTTCGTGATTAGTGATAATTTACCCCAAAAGCGATGGCGTGTGTTGATCTTGCCTTTGCCGCAGACAAACTATTTAAGCTAAACCAGGTTAACTGCTGTTAAATAGCGGCGGAATTAATACGCACACGTACTCAAACTGGTTCTTGGGTTGTTTCCAGCGCAGGCTAGTATCGATCTTGAGAATCTTGAAGCTTGTGAAAGTTTTGAACATGCTCTTGGCGTCGTTTCTGGCTTTTTTCAATGCTATTTATTCAACGCCATAAATAATTATGAATTATCTTGCATATAAAACTATTTTAATTATTTCAAAAATCCACGTGACCAGAACAAGCTTTCTGTCTCCGATGCGCAGACTTCTGATATTAAATTCCGCGCGCCAGCAATTTTTCCCGCACGCGTCCCTCCCGCTCTCGGCCCCAAAAACGCCTGCGGAGGAGGTAGATTATCACGTGGAGTCTGCATGCAGGCTACAATAATATTTCCCCCATCCATGATGCCAGACCTCGCACGCCGTGGCACAATTTGCAAAAGCCCATTTCTGCTATATTACGAGAGCGTAAATACCCTTCGTAAAAACGGTTTATGTACTTAGATATTAGTCGGCTATAAGCCGTCACTTCGTCGTATATTATTTTGAACGTTATCTCGGTCAATATTTAACCGTTTTCAATTCTGATAACAGATTTAGAATTGCCTAGTCCAAGTACATAACATACGTACCTATTATTTTACGCAAACATGCATATCCTTCGTAAAAACCTGTTTATGTGTCGGATTCGAATGGATCACCCAAAACGACATTTTACCTCCTAATAAGGAGTTAGACCTACCACTTTACACTATATATATATATATATATATATATACAAAGGTTTCGTGAGGAATGGAACCCTCTCGCTTCGCTCGCGACACGCGCTTGCAAGGGGCAACATGTGTAGTCATGGCACTTGTTCATATGTTGCCAACGTTGGTGACGTACATTATTCTTTTGCCAGCTTTTATATTTGAAAGCTCAGTAAATAACTACTATTTCCACCATAAGCAGGCTTCCAGAAAGAGCCTGCAATTTATCACGATGATAATGTGTACGAATTGTGAATTATAGACACTACATTTAAATCCTTGTTTGTAAATCTGGTGTAAAAGAGCAATGCCTAGCAAGTTCTGATTTTTGTTGTTAGGTTTGTCAAAAAAGGGTGAATCTCTGTCCACAGATCCAAGCAAAAGGAACTTAACGGACGCGTTAATGCAAGGCAGAAAATACAAAAATGCCTTAATAAAAGCATTTAAAATTTATAGCGAAGCTGAAATCCAATCGACTAAATTAGAAATGGAAAAAAAGAGAAGACGCTTCTGGAATACAAAGGCAGCACAACTGGCCACAAGTCCAGCAACAGTTCAACTCGATAAAACAACTCTGACGGGAATCATCGATGTAGCATGGACATTGAGAAAAACATCATTTATCGAGGATGACCCGCGAAAAACCGCACACGATGAAAAGGTTCTGTTTCCAACTGAAGGTTTAGAAACAATGAAAAAAATGTCACAGAAAAAGGAAACAATTCCTAAAAATCTCGAAAGAATAGCTGTTGCTCACAATGCGGTGGAAAAGATCGATCAAGAACTTCAAGAATCTCGAGAGCAATATAAAAAAGAGAATAGGTTAAAGAAAAGGGAAGCCTTGAAGGAGAAATACAACAAGAAAAAATAATTCTTGATGGTGTTTATACGGAACTCAAACGGGCACAAGAAGCGGCTACAAAGTCAATTAAACACAAAAGGAAAATATTGGAAGAGCGTTTGAAATCGAAGTCTACTGATTTGGAAATACCATCAACATCTACAGACGATTAATATAGGTAATCTATATAGGAAGTATTAGTAATAGGTAATCATATGATAGCGAGTGCAATTAAGGATTTACATAGCCTGCGTGGCAGGCGTTACGTTGGAGGGAGCGGGCGGAAAATGGGGAGGCGAAAATTCCGCCCGCTCCCCCCAACGTGACGCCGGCTAGGATTCACACTACGAGTAATATTTAAAATTTGCAAAAATTTGCAAATTTTCAAACGCTAACAAGAACCTACTATTATTAAGAACCACAGGCTGAAATTAAGAATGTGTTTATATAAGAACATATAAGAATATAAGAACCTATCCTAGGCTGATTGGGTAAAATATAGCTTCTTGTTTGCGGGTTTTTACTGTAGTGTAAATCCTTAATTGCACTCGCCATCATATGATTACTTGTTTATTATTTCTATGACAAAATTACGTTAATTAAATAATTGCACTTGAGGGCAATTAATGATATGTATCTCGGTAGACAAAATAAATTATGCTAAATGCAACTTGTAAGTTGTGCATTGGCTGTTTTCTTTCGCTAGTTTAATGAGATTCTGTTCAAGACCTTAAGAGATCCTCTGTTCAAGACCCTCCATGCGATCAAGAGGGGGACCCCTCGGAAATTTGTATTTTTCGCACCCAACCCCTCAGAAAAACTCGTCCATGCCCCCAACCCCTTAGAAAAACTCGTCCACAGGGGGGTGTGGATATTAAATGGAATGGCCCATGGCTTGCCTAAGTAGTATTAATGCCATTTATGGGTTGAGTATTATTCCTAGGAAAATTATTCCCTTGATAAACAAGACTGGTATTATTAGCTGAAAGGAGACATTTAGGAAATTTTCAAATTTTTATGAAGATGACCTTCCAAATCCTCTTGGCTTAAGTATCTGTTACACAGTGAAACTTTTTCGTGAAATCGTTTCGTGAAACTGTGCGAGACACGTTTCACGAAAAATTGTAACATGGTCATTGTCGTGAAACTTTTTCGAATTTCCATCACAAAGAAGTTTCACCAAAAGTAGAACTTCTTTCTACTTTTGGTGAAATTTTGGTGAAACTTGATGCAAGAAGTTACACGAAACCAATAATTGCATTCACCCCGCGTGAAACTTGCGCTGATTACCCATCATTCGTGGCAATCGTTAATTTGATCGAAAATGGCGGATCAATTCACTGAAGAATTTGCCGATAGTGATGTTGAAGAAGATAATCTCTCTGGAGTAGGACCAAAGATAAAGATAGGCGAAAAGGAGAAAAAGGAGATTATCCAGGCTGTTAAATTAAATAGAGCGCTTTGGGATAGTGAATCTCCTGACTTCAAGAACAAGAGGCATGATATTCTCCTATCGATCGCGAAAAAGTATGGAACTACTGTTGAGAATATGAAGAAGGTTTTACATAGCATGATAACATCAATGAAGCACGAGGTAAAACGAAGCATGGAAAACGAGAAATACCATTCAAAGTGGTCATTATATATATATAGTATAAATATAGTCAAAGTATATGGAGTTTATGAAAGATGAAATACGAAAATCAATGGATAATAATAAAGAAGAATTGAAGTGGAAGGATGAGGAAACTGAAACACTGATCGATTTTTATAAAGAACATCCACTGTTATGGAATCCTAATCTCAGAGATTATAGCAACCGTGACTTAAGAAAAATGGCACTTGAGAAACTTTCTAAGGAGCTAGGTGAGTTGAAGAAGCAGTGGCATATTTTGAGAGTACAATTCAATAAAAACGTTTTAAGACATGAAGGAAGTAAGAAATCTGGAACTGACACTGACAATGTATTTATTCCTTCATGGAAATTCTACGAGAGTGTGTTGTTCATGACAGAGAGCTTGGAACTTGATGTTTCCACCAGCACGTTGAGTGATGATGGACAGCCTTCCAGTAAAAGGAAAGTGAAAGTAGCCAAAACAAGTAGCATTGATTGCGATGGGATGAACAAACCAAAATTAGAAATGTACCATGCAGCCATCCAGGCACTGCAGACCCCACCTGCTACCTCTCAACCAACCACTGTGGCAAGGGATGTAGAAATCGATGCATTTGGTAAATTGGTTATGGAGACTTTTAGAAAATTTAACGATTATCAGAGAGTTGTTGTAAAGAAAAAAATTAACGATGTGCTTTTCGAAATAGAAATAGGTAATGGCAGTCCATCATTACCTGTGTCTAGTGGTTATGCTTATCAGTTGCATATACCATTACCTTGTATATCATTACCAAGCCCAAGCATCACCAGTGTTGGCCCTCATTCATTCCATCAGCAGCCAAGCATTACCAGTATTGGCCCTCGCCCACTTCAGCAGCAGCCAAGCCCAAGCAGCATTGGTTCTTCTTCGCTTGAGCAGCAAGCAAGCATTACCAGTATTGGCCCTGGCACACTTCGACAGAGTTCTCAGTCCTCTGTTAATGCTTCTATAGGTAAGAGTTAATTAATGGCATTTCCAATATCAGGTTGTGCAGGATACTGGCACTTGTAGATTTACCCTGAAAAATTGACAGTGTCTGTTGCCTCATGCAACTTGAAATTATATACAGTAGAACCTGAGTTTTACGACCACCTCTTATGTCAGGAAAAAGTGGTCGTAAAACACAGCTGGTCGTAAACGGCAGGTGGTTGTAAAATTGGTTAATTTAATTACAGTTGCACCTTGTATTAAGCCATCTATGGCAAAACCAAAAACGTTACACCACAGGTGGAGAGGGAGGTTTTGTTCTTTAGAACTTTTTTTACAATTAGTTTTAGGGTCAGCATTAGTTTTTGGGTTGAAGTTGGCATAACAAAATACCTATATTTAAACTTTCAGATTCAGAACTTGTGCAAAAGTATGGGAAAAGGGAGATATTTGAAAAGGAATGCCCAGATTGTGGATACAAAGTGGAAATTCAGTCAGCAGGCACTCATTTTAGTGAATCTGGATGTACTAAGGTTTTTGCTGATGATGACGAATTTCACTGCCCCAAGTGCTTTACCTAAAAGTTGATATTTTTGTTTATTGTTAACACAAGTTAATTGTTGATAAAAGTTGTTGAAAAAAATATTGTTAATGGTTACAAATAAATACTTTAGTATTTGCCATTAGAATGAAAGTATTTAACAATTGATGGTATTACATACCAAATAAATATGGCATTTCCAATTTTTAACAGTTTATATATGAATAACTGAAAATGTAGTAAAAACTTGGTAAAATTTGTTTGATCTTTAGAACTATGTTTTGAATTCATCTACATCATGTTATTGTTTTGCCAATTGCTAGGCATTACTAATTTTATTCAAGTTTCTAGTCAATCCCACATTGCTTCCACTGCCATGATACACCCCTTCGTTGTTGAAGTATTCTTTAAACTCGTTTCGTATGGCCCTGACTGTAGTACCATAGTTGTTGCTACAGATAGGAGAAAAATCTTGCCAAGAGGTATTTATTTGCTCTAATTTCCACAGCCGTGGCGTCACTTCTCCAGTAACTTGGTCTTCATAGTCAACAAGTGAACTTGAAATGTCATCCCTGTGAAATTTAAAAAGCACAAAGAGTTAATATTTATTATCATTCAAAGACCACGTGCTATTTTATATTTCTGCATTCATTTTCATTACATTAGATATTTAATCATTGTTAATAGAACACACACGGTTGGGGAAGGCCAGTAAACTTCAAAGTAACTAACAAATTATGTGTTGTGGGTGTTCTGATAAATTGCACATTTTTTTGTTTCACTGTACGTGCTCAAATTTACATAATAGTGAACAAAAACATAGAAAACCTTTACGAGCCTTTCGAACCAGATATTAGATATACTTTCAGGTAACTATGATTTAATGTCCGACAAATCACCCCACCCCACGAAAAATAAATCAATCAAATAGACCATTTGCACATAAAGTACTGTAAAGGGATTGATTATTTAACTACAACGGCCAGAATGCCTTGCAAGTTGCCACTACCATATATATAGTCTCAAAGCAATACCTGCAAAGCATTCTGGTAATTGCAGTTAAATACGTCACCATGGAAACCGTCTACAGGTATTCGAGAAAAGGAAGTAAATTCAGGCAAAATATGAAGCAAAATGTGGCTGATTAATATGAGTAGGCATTGGTTTTCTTCCCCCTGATTTATGTGTGCAGTCTACAATACCTTAGTAGGTTTTGTTGGGTGAGTGCTACCAAAACAAGTACCTTTACTTTCTCAGGCTCTAATAGGATGGGTAAACAAAATAATCTCCACCTACTCGCCATAATGCCAAAACCATTTTCAGAAATTCGTCTCATTCGAGATAATCTGTAATTGAAGATTCTCTCTTCATTGGTTTAATGCGAGCGAGGATAAGGTTTCATCATGTACTCTGTGAGGCCAAATGCATCATCCCCAGTTAACACGTAAGGAACAGGAATATTCCTGCCAGGGAGTGGTTTTGGCACAGGAAGACAATGGATTGTCGCCAGAACTTAGAAACCTCTTGAAATCACTTCTTTGCCATACTCCACCATATGATGCACGCCCATTAGCGCCAATATCTGCCAGGGGCATTAGTAATCACCACCAAATACAGCCATCAAAACAATACTGGCCCTTATAATCAAAATAGTGAGAACCTGAATTGTGTGACTTTATTATGATTCTCTTCCCGTCAATCGCTCCAATCCCATTGAGAAAATTCCAACGATCTTCGAAACGCTTTGCCACAGACATCCACTCCCTCTCGCTTGCAGGTGTTTTAAAATATGTCGGCCCCAAAATTCTGAAGATTGCCTCGCACGGCTCGACTACTACAAAGGAAATACAAGTGCGACTTATACGAAAACTGTACTCCAAGGACTTAAACGTTTCACCAGTAGCAAGAAATCTAAAAGTTACAGCTACTCTTTCATCTGGCTGTATGCTTTCTCTCATCAAAGTGTCTTTCTTTCTGAGTTCGTAGCCTATGCTATCAACAGTAGTATAGTAAGTGGGGCTGCGAGCCCAGTCAACGCCAACCGTGATATAAACACCAAAACATCACCAAATTTGTGTCGAGCCACAACTCGACAATGTTTTGGTACTCACGTTTTATAATCGACGTTGGTGAGCTCACAGCGCCAGTCTCTGTGCTATTATGATGATCGTTAGTCAATCTAAACACCCCTCCCACGTTTTCTACTCAATTGATGCCAAATATTAAAAAAATCACAACTTTCGCTAAACTTTACGCTACTTTAGCCATATTTAAAAAATAGTCGTTTCAACATTTTCACAAATTTGTCGAATCGCATTTAAAAAATAGTCGTTTCAACATTTTCACAAATTTGTCAAACCACATTTAAAAAATAGAAAGCGCTGTTTCAACATTTTCACAAATTTGTTAAATCACATTTTCACAAATTTTGTCAAATCACATTTAAAAAATAGAAAGTGTCGTTTCAATATTTTCACAAATTTGTCATTTCAACATTTTTACAAATTTATGTATCGTAAAAGTGTCTCACGCGTGATAAAATTGCCACCTGTTATGCAAATTAGGTTATTGCCACCTGTTAATAATTGATTAGTCCGTTTGTTCACTATTTTCAGTGTTTGTCGCCTCTTTTCTAAAATGGTGATCGTACACATATTTCGACGTTGTGATTCCTCCCGACAACAAGCCCAAGAAAGGCACGTACGGCGTCACAATCGCGACAATACTCTCAACGTCTTTTTTTAATAACGGGTCTTTTTGCAACTCGTCATTTAATTCCTCAGGGTTCTCGCTACAACGTTTTTGTGACCATACGCATAGGAGTCAATACCATTTTCTAAAAGGTATCGTTTATCGTCGAAGCAGGATAGCGATACTTTATTAATTTCATAGCTACCGAGCTGATGTTTGACACTTCTAATGGTCTTCATTGTGTGTCGCAATTGTTTCTGCTCAAGTAACACACTTTTGTAATCTTCGTGTCTGATCACTTTTTAAATTATATTCTTTCTAATACCTTTAGCGGTTTTCCCACCACCCCCATCCTCTTTCAAATAGCTATACATTTTACTGCGCAACCCGACGAACTCAATAATTGGTGTTCCAGCGCACTCGTCCTTCATCTTGCCAATGACTTTCTTGTTCTCTTTGAAAGCGAATGGGTTGTCTGCAGGGTAATCGCTATTGTCAAACTTTTCGCGCTCCTCCATGAAGTCAGAGTAGACGTCGTCAGTTTTGATTGTGTACAACAGACTGTCAGTGTCGGTGAAGTGTAGTCTGCAGGTGTCGCTAGAGTACTTTTTCATGATATAGTTGTAGTGGAAGTCATACATCAACGTTTTGCTCAAGTCTAGTATGCACATACCCACGTATGCAGGTCTATTTAATGTCAGCGTCTCTTTGACTTTGTGGACAGCGACTAAATTCTCGCTAAATATCTTGCAAGACACAAACGTAGGCTTTGAGACAAGCTTTTCTAACTTTTTCTCGGTGGTCACTAATCTTACATCCACACGCTTCCTCAAATTCTCCATTGTTTTTCCAAACACACTGTTGTTCATCAACTTGAAGAAATCCTTCTCGAAAGCGTTCTTAGCCGCGGTTCTCTTGACTGTGTTAAAGTCGATGTACTTGCCCAACCACTTAGACTGGTCAAACTGTAGGACCCTATGAATCTTTTTGATTTTCAATCCAAGATCCATATACAACTGCAGATTTCTATAGTGACACACATACTTTTTTTTGTCCATCAAATTAGTCACCAGCTTCTTCACACCACCAACACTCACATTAAATTTATTTTTGATTTTTGTGCAGTACTCCGACAACATGTCAACAGTTATCTCCATCTTCTCAGGAGCCACCGGGTAGTCGTTATGTAGGTCATGCAAATGGGCTGGATACTCCAAGTCGATTTCAAGCAGTAAGCCCTTTTTACTATCGTTGTGATAGTCGCATAGATTAACCTTTTCTATCTCTCTCTCAGTCAACCACTTGAAGCCACCTGTAGGTAGACTTCGACTCATCGCCCATCCATACAAGTTGTTGGCGTCAAGGTACATCAAATACTTCGACTCTTGCGCTTTATCATACCCCTTCATGTACTTATTATTCGCCACGCCATGTCTGTTGCATATGTAGCTCACACCACCACGCATACCTAATTCTACGAACTGGAACATGTCGATGTCGGACAATAATTCGAGTTCCACTCCAGTCATCTTCAACATGGCGTCCCAAGCCAATCCAGGCGATGTGAAATAGTGACACGGGTCTAATTTATACTCGCGATGGCATGTCTTTCTAAAGTTCTCAAAAACGTCGGCAAGCAAGAGCACGTCACTTTTCAAATACAGGTCGTGATACCCACCCATGTTTTCAACGTCGAAGTAGTCCCACACATCGCAAGCACGCTCATGCATTTCTTCCGTGATATCTTCGTCATTCAGAATATTGTAAAAGTCCTTTTTGGAGGGTAGCTCGCATTCATCAAATTTATCAAAGGAGTCCATATAATCATAGGGATAGACCCCCTTTCTTGTCATTAGTGCCAACCCCTCGTCGCGAAACACTTCTGACGTGTATTTGAAAGCGTCCCTTGGTAGGTTCTTCACCAAGTTGTCTAGACCGCTACTCATGAACTGAAAGCTGTCCAAAAATACTAAGTTTTTCCCAAGCATGAACGCCATGTACTTCTCCATGTTGTTTGGTATCACATTTATGTCTTGACCAAACTTACCAATCTCCTGCATAATGAAATGGCTATCGTAGCCGCGTAAGTTATGAAAGATCACAGGAATTTTGTCAGTCAACTTAAAGTTCACATTACAGTCACGATGCGCAGACCCTCTGTACTTACCTGAGACATGACAGTGGTCTCTCACTCTAACGTCAGCGCTAATGTACTCAACACTGCAAATATGACAACTTTTAGCCTCGTCAAAGTTTTGTTTATCGTCATCAGTCAGCACCATTTCTTTGTTAAAGTGACTCTCAGATGTCTCTTTACAATATTCGACAATTTCTAACATCTCCCCAATGAACTTATTGACTGCATTTTCACCGCGATACACTTTCACTGGCTTACTATACTCGTCGTCGTAGCAACAAACCAGTTTATACCCATAACCGCAGTCAACGTGCCTCTGGTAAGCATTTGTGTAGCTACACTCGCTTGACAGCTTTGTTGTGTGCACCTTCTGTGTGATAGCCTCGAAGTCTGCGTACACCACAAATGGTACGTTTAGCTGTCTACTAAAATTCTCGTATTTCACTTTCGCACCTTTTTGCGGCATTTTAATAGCTTGCTTCCCATTAATGACCAAACATACTTCAATATGACTTTCAAGCACGTCCTCACGACTAAAACACTGTAAACAATACCTACAAAAGTGTTTTCTAGCCTTATGCTCTGTCTGACGGTACATGAATTTGTTAAAATCGCGAATGTACACGTAATGCTTGTTGCCCGCGTCGTTAGTTATCAACAATAGGTCCATATGGTCAGGACACGCCTCCTTAGAAACGTACACAGGGAATGGCTGCAAATTTTCATACCCAAAAACATTTATGCTAATATCGTTCGCCTTTTCGATCTTGTTGTAGTCTTTGAGTGTGACTGGGAAGTCAATCCCGTCATAACTCAACTCACCGACATACCTAGCGTACTTCGACGTTCTATCAGAGTGTTTTCCAACAGGAAACTTATGTGCAAGGTGGCACCATCTAAAGCACTCGTTGTCATCGTCGTTATTTACGTTTACCAAGCCCTTCATACTATTGCGCAGCTCCTTTGGCAACACAATGTAGCTACTCCCATGTAAAGGTCTGTAAATAGCGACATTGACGTAGTGCGCATCTATTTTGTCGATAGTCCATCCAGACCCCTCAGATAACCACCCAGCTATCCGCGTCAAAATCTGCTCCGACCCACGATTGGCGACGCCCTCGATGTCATGCTCGTTAATGACGACGAACGTTTCGCTGTTAAAGTAAGCAGTTTTGTATGTGGTCTTATCGAGTTCTAAAACTTTCTCAAAAGTGACCTTGACTGTCTCCACCACTTTCATTCCGTTGGTCTCACCTAGTTCACGTCTCAAAAGGTTAGTGACAGCACTTCTACTACCATTTACCTGATTGATGTCTCTGTCGTCAATTACTTCGACTCCATAGGACCTTGTGAACCCTCTCAGTGCTCGATCTAACAGATGCGTTGACGGTGTGAGGTCTTCGACTACAGGTTGTGTTTCTTGGTCTCTAAAGAAGCCGTGAACGTTGGTCGCTTCATCTGTTAGTGAATTGACAACGGCTGCGCTCGTCCTATGCGCCCGTCTTTTTGTCAGTGGGTTTTTCACAGTCCGACTCATTGGCTTCTATATACTACACTTATTTATTTTTTTCCTAAACCACTCGTCGTAATAATTGTCGCCACTTTCGCACCATCCTAGTTTTGGGTACACCACCCCAAACAAATTATCGTCGAACAAGTCTTTCACCTTCCCGTCTTTGAGGTCTGACACCTTCTTGAGTGTCTCGACTCGTCTTCTATGGCACAACCTAATAATGTAGTACCCATACCTGCTGACGTTTCTACCCTTTATCAAATTGTATGAGTGCAACACATTGACAACTTTCAAGAAGTCCTCTTTTATCAACTCAAGGTGCTCGCCCTTCACAACATTCCGTAGTCTCCTCCCCATCCACCAAGACCGTTTGTGAACGCTTTTTAATCGCGTGAGTCTCATGTCGCTGTAACTCTGAGTGTAGCCCCATTCGGTGTCGCCACACTTTGGACATGCGTACCCACCACAGTCAGTCACATTTTTCACAACGTCACAATCCGAGCAGTAGTAAATTCCGAAGGTGTTTCCACACTCAGTTTGCGTCCCATTCGCGATTTCGTCAATTGTGTAACCATAGCTCATCTGCCTCATAAGTTTGTCCATCACTCTTATACTACTCCAACATTTTTTATCGAGTTAGCACCCATACCGCTATCCCACTACCCAAACCTAGCGCGCTAACAAACAATAATTGGTATTCCTTCATTTCCGCACTCGGTTGGTAGTAATCCGCAATCTTCGGGAGGTCAGTGAATACTCGGCCGCTGTACTGTATGGTCATCACGCTTCTAAGTTCTTCCAACGCATGGTTTGTGTCATTGATGTCAGCGTTAGCATCTGAGAGCATTTGCCGTAAACGCTGGATCTTATCTCTCTTGGCGACTTCGTTTTCAGACCACGCTTCTTTCGCGCTGGCTAACTGCTCCAACGCATGGTTATGCCTTTTCATCTCAGCTTCATAACCTGTGTGATTAAACTTTGAAAACATAAAGCCAGCGCCTGCAAAAGCCACTGCATTAAAAATCCCTCCAGCCACAACACTCACCATTAACTTACGTTGATTTGAATGGATCTGTTGGTATCCACTTTTTCGATTGCATCCATTTTACTAACAGCGTTCCTGCACCAACAGCTGCAGCAAGTTTCACTGTGCCTTTAACTGTCTCTGGTGTTCCCAATGGTTCTCCCAAAGCCCTTTTAGAAATCATACTCACTGCCACAGCACCAGTCGTAACAAGTAGCGCATCGTACAATTCGTTCATAAGTTCTTTTCGATCGATCGCAGCCATATATACATTGTCGTGTGTTTTGTTCAAGAATCAAATGTGTCTAACGCTGGACGACGAGTTCTATGACTTTCTGACACACTAGCTGGTGTGGTACTCACAGGTTCTAATTGTGTCTCTTTTTCACTACTAATTGTGTACCATAGTGAAGCACCAGCAATGATTACACCAAGTGTTCCAACAATGTAACCATAGCTCCACTCACCACCCTGTTCCTCGTTGACTATCATTTCACGCATTTTCTTTTCTTTCGCAGCTTTCGATATCTCAGCCAACTTTTTACCAGCAGCGACGTGCTTTGGGTCCTTTACCTTAACACTTTTCACATCAGCTGTGATCTTAGCGTCGACAGCCGTCTGTGAGTCCTCAACCATCTAATACACTATCACGTGTTATCTTACTCACAGATGACCTCACAGATGTCTCACAGATGACCTCACAGATATCTCACAGTTCCAGACCAAACGCACTAAAAATTAGGATTTTTTCTGAGAGTATAACATAATGACTCAAGCCCGAGAAATCAGCGAAGAAGATATTGCCAACATGCTTAGAACGGCCTTTACCAGTGTGTCTACCCCACAAGACGCCCCTGGGTCCAATGTCTTAAACGAGTACTTCTCAATATGCTCACCACTCCTCGACCTCAACCCCGACGGAGGGCTACCAAAACGGTTTGGCTCTCAGGTCGACCACACAAGGAGTCTTCTCGACGCTTGGATTGATCTTCGGGAGGAAAGAGCCAACGAGCTCGCTGATAGATTAGCTGACGTAATCCCTGTGTGGTGTTACTCATCATTCAAGTACCTTATGTTAGCGAGTGATGTCTACTTGAACAACCCTTGTGAGTCCACAGCTACATTACTCGGTAACTTCCTCCAAGTGTTCTTAGCGACCCTTATGTGGAAACCATGCCCAACCAAAGCCAAAGCGTGGCTAGAGCTCGCCGCAAACCGCGACGTTCACGTTTGCAAGGTTGGGTGTAATGAGATACTGGGTGCGGATGATATCAGGGACCACGTACTCTCGCCCGCCCACAGACACTTTGCGAGAAATAAAAACGTGTACACCTGTCACCCATGCGGTGTGGTCACCAACGACCCACTGTATCGCTTGAGACACGAGAGCTCGAGGTCCCATCTTGAAAACTTAGAGCTTCAGCGGATATTCAACATGGAACGACGGTTTCCACCAGAATAAAAAATATTTCTCTGAGGGTATAGTAACCATGAGAAAAGTTGGTAAACTAGAAATCGTGATTGGTCCCATGTTCGCAGGAAAAACAACAGAGACTCTTCGTAGGTTAATCACGTTAAGTAAGTCAGGGCTCAAAGTCCTTTACATGAACAACACAGGTGACACTAGGCGAACTGACCACGCGTTCTCCACACATCGTCAGACCATTGTTGTTGGATCAGACAGTTTACCTGCGAAGTTAATCACCAACCTTCCAAGTTCTTCCGAGATAGCTGACTATGACGTCATCGGAATTGATGAAGGCCATTGGTACTCTGATCTACTCCCAATTATTCGCGAATACATTAAAGCTGGCATTCACGTCATTATTTGTGGTCTCATAACAACAGAGCACTTAAAAAAACTTGGTGAGCTTGACACACTGTTCCCAATGGCAGACGACATCACATTTCTAAAAGCGTATTGCGCCGTTTGTCGCGACACTTACAGAACGACTGTCGAGGCGCCATTCAATTGGAGATACAACCCAGGGCCATCATTCGTTGGTGGTGCTGAGCAATATCGCGCAGTGTGCAGACGTCATCATCCTTCCACACAAAATTAGGGGTGTTCTCGGATACCCCACTTTTTAAATTTAGACATTGGTCACACGAAGCGTCCAATGTCTCCCGTAGAAACATTTTTTCACACAGTGGTCAGAAGGTTTGTGAAATAAATAGAGAAAGTTTCGCAGATATTTTTTACTGAGTTAAAAAAACGTCTTTAAAAATGCTAGAGCAGTTGTCGCTTCAAACGTCGTCTCAACAACGAGAACGAGTGCTAATTCGACTTATTACTCGCTGTCTAAAAAGTCTCTTTACAATAACGTCTCTCATGGTTACTCAACGCTGACTTATTTTTAAATTTACGAAAACACTGAGAGCACTGAAACCCAACGTCAAAGAGATATTTTATTACCGTGGTAATAGCGTCGTCGTACGAATCGCATAAGAGTGTTAGATAACCAGCGGATTTATATCTGAGTAGCAGAGACTCCTGCTCTTTGGATGTCTTGCCTGTGCCACCTGGATTCTTGAACTCAATCACGAGCCCGCTATGCTGTCGGTTTGCATTAGCGATAATCAAGTCAGGTGTTCCACGTTGGTAACCTTTTTTCCACGAATTTATTCTTTTACTCGAGGTGTCTTGATTCTCACCACAAGCGGCTACCAAAATAGCCTCTGGATAATATTTCCTAAGAAAACCAACAACTTTCGTATGAAGGTCGAACTCGGTGATCATTTTAAACTGATTGTGTTTGAGACCAACGTCAGCCAAACTTTTTCTAACGCTTGGTAAAACCTCTGAGTGCACCCACCTTCCGAAGTGTTTCGCACGCTCCATTTTACTCGAGAACGTCAATGAGTAGACCCCAAGTTCGTTGATAAACGAGGCCTGCTCTATCTTCATTTTACAATCAGGTTCGACGTGGTCGTTGACTGCATCTTTTGGTCGAGCATAACCTAGAGCGCTCGCGACTTCTTTCGCTTTGAACCATATTTCACCGTTGTGATTAACCGTCGTGATTTGGTGACCATCGAAATCAAATAGTTGAGGCGCTATGGAAGTCATCACTATATTATAGTCTCCTACAAAAAACTACTCGACGTGGGTGTCAGGTTTTTTATAGATCTGGTTTGTTGTGTACCAATGCAGCAGGTGTGTTTTATTAGTCCTCGGTTTTCTACGTCGTCTGAAAAAGTTTCTAATGTTACGAACCAGTTTTCTAAGCCAACCCATTTTAACTTAGGTCACGTCTCCTACCACTCCCACAGTGTCTGATTCTGGTAACGTAATAGGTTTGCCGTAAGTCTTTTTAGACCTCATACCAATTTCAGCGTGGAGCTCGAGAGTCACGTCACCGCGACCAAATGATCCACCAGCTTTGAACATGTGATCAGTCGTCTTATTTATCTTATATGTTTCATGAGGTCTCGAAATACATGCTCCCATTTACTTTACACCATATTCCTTCATCATTTCTCCACCCATGATTATGATGTCTCGGTTCGTCATGTAACCACTCACAATTTTCACACCGTAGAATTCTATCAACGATGGGTACGCATAAGGTGCGAGTGGTATTCTTGGTCGATGTATTCCAAAAATCGTTCCATAGGGTGTGCCTATCTTTTTCATATTCGCTACGAAGTCTGAGTCGGCTGACTTAACGTTGTTGACTCTGACATGTGAATTGTCCATTTGCCAGTGTATCGATATCATATGCATTTTACTTATGTCAACGCCACTTGGAATAGTGCATATGCTCTCCATTGCTGGGATGCTACCACCATACGCGAGTCCATTAGTCATACCAGTCTTGTACCCTATGAACTTATCCCACTGACCGTCGTCGTTTGATATAATTGTCTCCCAATTTGATCCAGCGGTTCTCATTGGTAACCTCACTACGATAAAAATAGAGAGATCACACCATTGCATACTCGGGCAATTAAAATGGAGACCTGACTCAAGTGGGATTGGTGTTAACACGGGGGATAGAAAACTTTGACTCACACCGCTGATGCCGACAATAGGACCATAAGCCGGGTTGTTTTGCACTAATTTACTTGTTTCACCAATGGCTTTCACTTTGTTTGAACCATTGGTGTGAAATTCCACGTTTCTCAAGGCGTGTGTGCTAACGTTGAAGTCGAGCACAACGTTGTAGGACTGACTCTTGAGGTAGCTTGATAGTAGCTGTTCTAGAGTTCTTTTATTGGTGGCGTCTGAGTCATCGACTGGGTCTGCTACGTTTTTTATCGCTGAGCCTTGCATGTCTATTAGTCCAGACATCCTTCCGCCGGTCGCGCTTAATTTAGGATCTTCGTCCAGATGCCTTTTCGTTCTCTTTAGTATTTTATCGTGAGGGTCGTCAGACTCATACCCATAGTTCAGACTCATTACTACTTCAAGGTGTATTTGGTTAGTAGATAGCCAGAGACTGCTGAGAACCCTAAGACTATCGCCAACGTTGTCGTGTCTGACTTACTTGTGACCACTGCTTTTCTCATGGGAAGTGGTGCCGCACTTTTTTGGTAAACTTTTTTAGCCATGAGATTAGTTGGCGCCGCCACATTTTCTTGGTGAGCTTTTTTCTTCACGGTTGTTGGCACTACTAATGAGTGAGTCACCACATTTTCTTGGTGGACTTTTTTAGCCGTAATTGTTGGTGTTGTTGCATTCAAGCTAGTGTTCACTCCAAATTTCATGGACTCTGTGGCAATCTTTAATAAGTTGTTGTACCCAGCGATTTTATTCTTGAGAATCACTAGGTTACTTGGCATTAACCATGTACTTGGCGACACTGCAAGGTTTTGGACAACGTTGGTGTCTCTAATCGATTTGTTCATGTTGAGAATCCATGTCGACACGTCGTAGTTGATAACACTGTCAGAAAACAACTTGCGGAACTCTTGTTGGGTCTCTAGACTTCCTGCAGAACCACCAACGACAGATACACGTGTTCTCGCTTGCGCACCAAGTGTGGAGTACACAAAGGACTCTATGCTCTGATTTAGATATTGCAGTCCAATGTTGGTGAAGCCGTCTGACAATCGCGCGACGTATCGTTTATAATCGTTCTGAACGTCGTTGAGTGTGTAGACTCTGGTTTCGCCTGTTGTACCATCGCTCAGGACTTTATTCTGGTAATAATGTTTTCTAGGGATTTTGGAGATCTTGCCATACAATTCGGAAGCGTTAAATTCTCTACTTATCGATTTCATGGTCTCACCACCTTCCATTCTTCTGAGAAGTCTTCTAATGGTGAAGTACAAATGAAATCTCATCACACTTGTGACCACAGGGTGGACTTCTTGTGACACTGATAAATGTTGCAACGACACTCCACAACAGAAACTCGCACAATACGTCGCAAACACAACGCGGTAGTAAGATTCGTTGTCGTCCCACTCTGATTTTGTCTTTGACGTAGTGACTCGCAAGGTTGGTAGCTTTGACATGAAGTAGCTATTTTGGTTAACAAAAACTTTAAAGTTGTTCACTGGATAATTCAACACGTTTTCTGTTGGATAGCCATCCCAAAGCCCCCAGTGGTTCTTATGACCTTTTGGTAGTGGTTGGATAGTCCCACCACCTTGCCATATTATTGGGAACTTACTATTGTGTAACCACTTCCACATGCTTTTATCGTTTTTGAAGGTTGTGCTGGTTATGTCTGTGCTGAGGATGTCGTTGTTTCTGAAATATATGTCGACACTCATGATCTTACCATCTCGCAAAATATTTGGATAGAACTCGAATTTGCTTAAAGTAGCGTGGGGGTACTTTTTGATGAGGTCTGCCTTTGCGTCGTGTGTAGCCTTCGATGTGTTAGCCATCGCGAGTTTGTAGTACTTCCCATAGTAATCACGAAGGGCTTTCTGCATATATAATATACCATATGTTACACATAACACATGCTACATTATATATGGTCAGGGTTGTAGTATTGATTAGAGGTCCAACGGAGACTGTGGATCTACCAGAGGCACTTTTGACGTTTGGCTCAGATCCTCACTTACTAGTGAAAAAAGCGACCATCTTTTGGGACTACGTTAACGTGGAGACCGGTGTGAATGATGAAATAAGTTACAACAGCAACAAACACGTTTTTGAGTCTGGGTACCACACTTTTAAAATGATTGCCGACGAATTGAAAGGATTAGGGGCTATCGAGCTAGTAGCCAACAAACACAATTCAAAGTGTGCGATAAGAACTGACCAACAATTAGAGCTGTTTAAATTTGGAGAACTCTTAGGGTTCAGCGATAACACAACGATAAGTAGTAGTGGTTTGGTCAGTCCTAACGTTGTGGACATTAACAAAGGGTTGAAGTACGTACAAGTGGGTTGCAGCATTGTGAACAGACCTGAGAATATTGTTAATGGTAGCAAAAGTGAGGTTATCGTCGAGCTACCATTGACCACCACCCAACCACTGAAGAGCTCCGTTCAACAATTTTTCAACATTGAGTCGAAGGTGTCGATAAACAAAGGCGCTTTCACACAGCTGGTGTTTAATGTGACTGACCAAGATGGTAGTGGCGTCAATGTTGGTGACATATTGTTGGATTTGTATGCAACGCTTGAGTAGCTAGACGTGTGCTAATGTAATGAGTCTAAACTATGGGTATGACTCTGGTGGTTACACTGAAAAGCGACGTGTAGACGACAGTCCTCAAAAGTTGACGGTGCTTATTGAAGGTGTGGAGAAAGTCGTAACTTTTGACTACAGTGTAGTAGCCACATACGATAACCCACACGTTGTAGTCAAGACAGCCACTGTGTTTTGGAGCTACAATAACGTGGCGAGTGATGTTGATATTCAATTCATACATACTAGATCAGGAACACCAACGCGAGTGTTTAAGGCGACTCGATTGGGTGGGGGCTACTACGACTTCGACGCGTTGGTTAGAGCTATACGACACACGCTCAGGGTGGTTGATGTGGGCTTTGTGGTGGAGAAGCTGATGGCCACAGGTAAAAGT
This sequence comes from Chrysogorgia sp. JL179-B06, assembly GCA_035772405.1. Classification (NCBI taxonomy): domain Eukaryota; kingdom Metazoa; phylum Cnidaria; class Anthozoa; order Scleralcyonacea; family Chrysogorgiidae; genus Chrysogorgia; species Chrysogorgia sp. JL179-B06. The sequence continues at coordinate 228,819 of JAYKKM010000310.1, forward strand.
AGGGTCAAAGCTTGGTCTTTGAGGATTTTCAACTCCACCGCATACGAACTTAGGCTAGGTGACATTGGGCTTTTGCTTGGTTTTGCGAAGGACTCAGGAATTACGTTAGACGCTAAGTGGCACGACAGTCCAAACAAGATTGACATGAACAGAGGTCTAAAGTATGTAGAAGTCTCGTGCGACGCTGTTGAGACGGAGAGCAACGTGGGCACTGATGGGAATCGTAGTGATGTGATCACAACGTTGCCAGTGCCCACCGAGCAGTCTCTAGATGGGGGGATACAACGTTATGCGTATGTTGAGTCCAAGGTGAGAATTAAAAAAGGTATTTACCCAAGTATGACGTTTCGTGTCAAACCAAACAATGGTGACGCTGATGTTGGCGCGGTGTTGTTGGAACTGTATATTGTGTGAATTATATGGAGCTTGGCGTGTAGCCTTCGGTGTGTTTGCCATCGCACGCTTGTAGCACTTTCTGCATAAAATATACCATATGTTATACATAATGCGAAAGTTGACGGTGTTCATTGAAGGCGTAGAAAAAGTTGTGTCCTTTGACAACGCGATGATGATCACGCATGATAACCCATGCATTATGGTCAAGACAGCCACTGTGTTTTGGAACTATGATAACGTAGGATTTAGCGACCTATATAGTGTCTCCACGCGGGTCGACACTGTGGACACTAATCCAATGATTGCTGCGTTTGGGGGGTACCTTAACTTCGACGAATTGACCAAACTCTTAGAGCGAGAGTTTAAATCCAGTGGGGTGGATCTTAAGATAGAGAGAATAACGCACGCAGGCACATGCAGGGTTAAGGTTAATTACTCAACTACGCTTGGCACCCTTGGACCTCTACTTGGTTTCGCGATAGACGAGCGGATTACGGGTGACTCATGGTGGCACATCAGCCCAAACGAGGTCGATATGTACAGAGGTCTGAAGTACATAGAAGTCTCGTGTGATATCGTCGAGACTGAAAGCAATGTGGGTACTGATGGGAAGCGTAGCAATGTGATCACAACGTTGCCAATACCCACTGAACAGCCTTTGAAGGGGTCAGTGCAACGCCATGTGGACATCGAGTCCAAGGTGAGTGTTAAAAAAGGTGTTTACTCAAGTATAACGTTTCGCGTCAAACCAAATAACAATAGTCTCAAAATTGGCGCGGTGTTATTGGAACTGTATATTGTGTGAATTATATGGAGCTTGGTGTGGAGACAGAACAAGGGCTGCGAGACATCTATTATAATCCCAAGACAGGGTACAGTGGTGTAGAGAGGCTGTATCAAAGTGCATTGGGAGACGGATTGAAAGTAACTAGAAAAACAGTGAAAGAATGGTTGACAGCGCAGGACACTTACACTAGGTACAAACCTATTGTGAGAAGACATAAATTCCGCGCGACTTTTGTTGGATTTCTTGGTGAGGAGCTCCAAATGGACTTAGTGGACATGAGTAAGTACTCAAAACAGAATGGTGGTTATTATTGGATATTGACAGGCATTGAAATATTGAGTAGATACGCTTTTGGCATCGCAGTTTATAGAAAAGACACTAAGAACATGACTAAGGCTGTTGGAAAATTGTTGGGTGACTTTAAAGATCGGTTTGGAACCATGCCTAAGTTAGCGCAATTTGATGACGGACTTGAGTTCTACAATGTTGGCGTGAAAAGTTTACTGAAAGAACATGGTGTTGAATATTTCAGCACTAAGAGTGATAAAAAGGCTGCTGTTGTTGAGCGTTTTAATAGAAGTCTGAAGAGTATTATGTGGAAGTACTTCTATGCCCATGGAACGTACAAATGGATTGACGTTTTGGATCAGTTTGTGGGCAATTACAATAGCAATGTGAACCGTAGTATTATGATGAAGCCAAAGGACGTTGATAAGTCAAATGAGGGTGAAGTGTGGACCACTTTGTTTGGTCATCATTTTGCAGACAACCCATTGCCAAAGTTTAGAGTTGGCCAATCGGTGAGAATTAGTAAATACAAGAGTGTGTTCACAAAGGGTTATGAAGCCAACTTCACTGAAGAGCTGTTTAAAGTGGTAAAGGTTATTCGAGGTGATCCGAATGTGTATGAAATTGAGGACATAAGTGGTGAACAGATTATTGGTAAATTTTACGAACAGGAATTATCGCTGGTCAATAGGAAACATGGCGACGATGTATACAGAGTTGAAAAGGTGTTGAAAAGAAAGAAAGTCAGAGGGAAGAAGATGGCGCTGGTCAAATGGTTGGGTTATGAGAGCAAACATAATTCGTGGATACCGGAAAGCGATATTCAAAATGTGAGCTAATGTAATATGGCCAAAAGTGGGGAAGGTTCTGACGAGGTCGAGATGGAGAACTTTGACAAGTATGAAGACATGAGTGATGAGCAATTAGAAAATACGCTCGCCGATATCGAAGAATTTGCTGGAGGCGTGTACGGTAAGTACACTGAAGACAACATGCCGGAAGACGTTCGTGTTAATTACAACGACTATCAAGACTATGTGAAAAAGATAAGAGGCGAGCAAGCTAGAAGGCGAGGTGGGCAAAAAGAGACGTCATTTATTGACACTGATGATGGTAAGACGGTGACAATAAGGGGAACCAACACAGAAGTCCCCGCAGTGGAGTTTGTTGAGCAGGAATCATATGGTGACGTCAGTGATGTGAGTATTAGTATAGCTTTCGAAGAGGAGGACGACATCAAGAGAAGACTTGGTGAACTAAAAGCGCACAACAAAAAGGTGATAGAAAACGAAGTAAAAAGAATCAAGCTAATAGGTAAGAAAGTACGTGAGTTGTACAAAAAAAAACTCGGTCGTGATGACGTGTCAAAGGAAATAATCAACAGGTCACAGGTTACGGACTCGGGGTCTATTCTTTTCAAACCGATAAACAAAGATGGCGAGCGTGGGAGCTTTAAACTAATTCTAAAACCTGGGAAAAAAGGTTTGATCTACAGTAAAGGCGCGAGTAGTAAAAACGCTATTGAGCAGTTCAAACAGTTAGTTAGTCAAATCCCTGAGAACGCAGAAACAACAGTTGTCACAACAGAAGTGGTCCCAAACGACTTCCCAGTAGTTGAGACAAGAGTGGATAATGATGACATACCTGGGCTATCACCAGACGAAAACCGCGAACATAATGGTGTGCTCGCCCCAAGCGATAGTGTGTTGCGTGAGTCGAGAATAGGCGACAATGGCGCATTGCAAATACAAGCAGACTATTATCAGGAAGTGATAAACAGAACGTCAGACGAACTAGATGGTGAAGACGATGAAAGCATCGCCTTTGAATTGAGAGAGCGCGTTGTTGGGCTTGAAGAAGCTCGAGACAGAACTATTGAGCAGCGAGAAATAGAGGAAGTTAGAGAGCAGCAAGAAGTTGACATTGACAGACTTCAGAAGTTTAAGGAATGGGCTAAAGAGAACATGGTCGGGTTGAGCGCTGTGGCAATTTCAGTGGCTGGAATTATAACAACTATTATTATCGCCGGGAGATCTGCTGTTATGAAAGGCGCTATGGCCACGAGGTCGTTCGCACAGGCTGTTAAGAACGCAATCACGAAGATGGGTCCATGGGCTGTTGGGCTGGCTAATTTAGTCTACAATATGTTGACGTTGGGTGTGAAGGGTCTCGCATGGTTGGCTCAAAATCTGTGGGTACTTGCGGTGGTACTTGCGTGGTTTGTGTATGATTATTACAAGCTAAAACGGTAGCGATAAAACATATGTAAAGGTATATGAACGTCACGTCGGCAGAGTTGAACCCTGGTTTTAGACGAGCGACCATGGGCGTCATAAAAGGGGTGAGAACGCAACACGTAATCACGTTGAACCCTAATAAAGTCAGTCCTGGCGAGGAACTTTACATTGATATACCGAAGCTCAAGGTTAGTAGCTGTTTGGTGCCTGGATCGTTGGGTCTAGTGTTCGACTTTAAGAATGCAAATGCTAAAAGCTGGTTCTTGAATAATGTTAGCAAGTTGTTGGTTGAGAAACTTGTTGTGAGACTAGCTGGGGAAACTGTGTACGACAACAATGGGGAAAATTACACTGGTGTCTATCGCGACCTTTGGGAAAGTGCTACTGCGCGAGACCAAATGATTGACTATGGTATTGGTGGTGAGAACTTGAGAAAGCTAGTTTCTAAGGATGACAGTGGTGCGACGAGTGGGAACGTTGCTAAAGTTAGTGACGCGTTAATGTTTGGTGTGATTGGAACGAAACTGCGGATTAAGCTTGGTAAAATCATGAATGACCATGGATTGTACGCTCCTTTTAGCATGAACAACAACTTGCAGTATGTGATCACACTTCCGAAGGCCACAGACATCATGGTGGCACAATCCGGTAGCGCTGTGGGTGGATACACTCTGGAGAATCTCGAGCTTGAGTATGAGACGATTGATAACCAGGAGCTCGCTGACGAGATAGCGTCGGGTTACGCAAGTGGTCGTAGTTTGTCGTATGAGCACGTTACGTTGATGAAAACCACCGAATGGGATAAAGGTACGACCATTGTGAATGAGAATGTTAATCTTCCAAGAAAAAGCATGAAGGCAATTGTGTTGCTATTCACGAATAAGGCGCGAACAGACAGTGAGGAGTTTCTTTATCCAAATATCGAGAGTGTTAGAGTCACAATCGAAGGTGTGCCGAATAGCGTGTACTCACAAGGCATCCCAAAGTCGAAGTTCTACGCAGAAGCGAAACGATTGTTTGGGTTGGGTGAAGAACACGCTCAGTTCATGACCATACAGAAGTTCTACAAAGATGGCTTTGCGTTGGTTATCGACTTGAGGAGCGTTCAAGATAATTACAACGTCGCCACTGGTAAAAAAATTGTGAACACACAATCTGGTGTGCTTCTTGAGATCACTAAGAAAGCGACGACTGCGAACGTCATGTGTAGGGTGTTTGTGGTAAGCGATGGGTTGGTCAACTTTATGAACAATGGGTTGCAATCAATCCAGTATTAAATCAAACGTGAGTTAATGGAGACTCCGTTTAATATGTTAATTGTTGGTATGACAGCTTGTGGTAAGACGCATTATTTGCTGGAAACATTGGAATCTGAGTATCGTGGTAAATTTGACTACATTGTGTTGATTTGCCCTACTTTCGAGTGGAACAAAGCGTATCAAGATTGGAAATATGTACGTGACCCTGATGTGTTAGCGATAGACTGCGCACAGGACAGTGTCGACGCTGTTCTCAAGTGTGTGACAAACATTTTTAAAGGCACTAACACTCTGATTGTGTTGGACGACTGTGCAAGTGGGCAGGACGTCAAGAATAGGACTAGTCAGTTGGTCAACTTAGCTTTTAGTGCGCGACATTTTATGTTGAGCGTTATTGTCATCACACAACAACTGACGTCGATCGCAAAACCGTATAGAGAAAACATTAGTAAGCTCATTTGCTTCTACTGCCCGAGCAGGAGTGATATGAAGGTCGTTATTGACGATTATCTTGGAAACATTAGCAAAGAGGAAGCGTCGGCGATTGTGACCGCACTAAAAAATAACAAGTACGCTAGACTCGAAATCTCACTGCGCTATCCGTACAGTCACGAAGTTGTTATTCCGCAATAAAATATGGGTATAAGTAATAGCGTGATGGTAAAACGCAAAAGTGAGGAAAATCCTACGATTGAGGAGTTAGTTGAGGATACTCAAGCCGCTAGTGCCTCGACTGTGGAAGACGACATTGACGTTAGGAGATCCGAACTTATTAGACTGTCTGGTGATGGTGTGGTGAGCCAATCTGAAGCGTATATTAAAAAAGCGTCCGCAAAGGTTATCGACAAGATATGGCACCAATATGAGTTGAAGAGAATGGAAATCGCAAACGCCTTTCTCACCGACTTGCTAATCAGCAAATTCGCTAGCTTACTGGATGGGTTGAACGCTATAGAGAATCCTGACGAACTAAACGACGAGTTGCAAAAAGACCCGTTATTAAAAAAAGACGTCGAAAGCATTGTCGCGATTGTGACGCCGTACGTGCCTTTCTTGGGCTTGTTGTCGGGAGGAATCACAACGTCGAAATATGTGTACGATCACCATTTTAGAAGAGGCGACAAACACTGAAAATAGTGAACAAACGGACTAATCAATTATTAACAGGTGGCAATAACCTAATTTGCATAACAGGTGGCAATTTTATCACGCGTGAGACACTTTTACGATACATAAATTTGTAAAAATGTTGAAATGACAAATTTGTGAAAATATTGAAACGACACTTTCTATTTTTTAAATGTGATTTGACAAAATTTGTGAAAATGTGATTTAACAAATTTGTGAAAATGTTGAAACAGCGCTTTCTATTTTTTAAATGTGGTTTGACAAATTTGTGAAAATGTTGAAACGACTATTTTTTAAATGCGATTCGACAAATTTGTGAAAATGTTGAAACGACTATTTTTTAAATATGGCTAAAGTAGCGTAAAGTTTAGCGAAAGTTGTGATTTTTTTAATATTTGGCATCAATTGAGTAGAAAACGTGGGAGGGGTGTTTAGATTGACTAACGATCATCATAATAGCACAGAGACTGGCGCTGTGAGCTCACCAACGTCGATTATAAAACGTGAGTACCAAAACATTGTCGAGTTGTGGCTCGACACAAATTTGGTGATGTTTTGGTGTTTATATCACGGTTGGCGTTGACTGGGCTCGCAGCCCCACTTACTATACTACTATCAACAATTAAGGAACCTAACCATCTGTCCATTCATATGGAAGAAACCTTGGTAGGCTGTTTCGTCTTCTAGCTCCAACTCTTATCAGTTGATGATACACCCCTCGAGTCGTTCTCCTTGCCAACCACGCTCTTACCCAGTTCACCAGCTTTCTACTTTTTATGTGTGCTGGTTGAGGTTTCTTCATCCTCCAATACTTCCAACAATAGTAAAACAGCGAGAGCACGTTTTTTGGCCGCCATGTTTATTTTTTATATTTTTGCGGGCTGGCGGGTCGCGCGCTGCCAAGCCCGGCAGGTGAAAAAATTTTACACGAAGTTTCACAAAACATGTTACATGGTGAAACCTGCCGGTGTCGTTTCACGAAAAAGTTTCACCGTGTAACAGAAGCTTAAAGGATAGCAAGGGCAAGGAAATCAGCATGAAAATGAACAGAAATCTGTTTGCGCGGCTGTTGGTCATCGCTAAAAGTCGCAAGGTTGATCTGAAGGAAGTACTCTCATACAGTCTTGGTGTCTACCCTCTGTCACTGGCTACAGCATCGGGAGGACTCGTGAAAACTGCAAAATCCAAACTGTTCGAGATCTTGGAGGTTGAGGCGGGCAACCGCAAAGTCGACATGCATGCCCTTCACAACAATGCTCTTATTGTAGATGTTATGGCAGTTCTTCAAGTAATGAAGGGTAAATGGAAAACTTTTGGTGAATTATCCGATTCGATCTTCAGCAGTCTGATCAAACTTGCACGACACTGGAATGCCACAAGATTGGATTTCGTAGCAGATAGGTACCCTGCTCTAAGTATAAAGAATACGGAGCAAAGTAGAAGAGCTGAAAAAGGAGTCCAGAAAGTTCGCGTTTTTAGCAAAGACCAGAGTGTTCCGAAACAGTGGAAAAAGTACCTGAGTTGCAGAGAGAACAAAGAATCCTTGATGGTATTGGAGTTCCTACAAGTCACCCAGCATTTCAACTATATGTATGTGACCTCAAAAGAAATATGCTACGTTTTTTCCCTTGTATGTCCGAAGATGACCCTGTTTCAAGTAATGAACTATCTGTACTACAAAGCAATCACGAGGAGGCTGACACTAGTTTGTTGCTGCATGCCAAACACGCAGCGACCATGTACGAGTGATTATCAAAAGTCCAGACACAGATGTCTTCATTCTTTGCATTGCAATGCAGCAGACCATTGGAAAAGACATTTTCATGATGACTGGTACATGAAACAAATTTCGTTGCATACCTAATACGTATCAAGCAAAGCGACATCATGCTCGTAGAGGCATTAATGGTTGTCTTTCCCTTCACAAACCTCCGCATATTGGAGTTGAGCAATTTGTGGTCAATCTACGATGGTCAACTCATAATGTCAATCTTTCGATCGATCACGTCCATTTACATTCGCATAATCTAACGATCGACTCGAAAGATGCAAAAGCTAAAGTTCATGCAGATGTATCACCCGTCCAGAAACCAGGTAAAACATGGCGTAAAATAACTCTCCCAGATCATGGATGATCGTTCAGCACTCGTCAGCGATCTAGACGCGAACTCAATTCGCTTTCCTTCCTGCATCAAACAAGCTCCCAGCCCATCTTTACTACTGTCCACCTGAATCACCAGTTCTTTCTCTGGATTGTAGTAGGCTAAAACTGGTGCTGTTGTCAATTTGTCTTTCACTCGCTTGAGGGCGTCTTCACAACCACTCCACAGGTCGCTGGCTAGATTTGCTAGGAACTTTGCAAGATATTGCACCATCCCACATAGACATCTGTAGGCCTTGGCATGCTACGTATTGATTCCACTTTCGAATCATCTGGACCAATGCGTTTACTGGTAATCATATGGCCCATAAACTTGATTTGTGCTTGCTTGAGAACGGCTTTCTGCTTGTTGAGCTTTATTTTTCTTTGAATGCATCTCTCCTGTAGCTTGGCGACATTGTCGTCGTGGTTTTGTGCTGCCGAATTGCCACAACCGACCACCAATATATCATCCGCGATACAAATAACTCCTTCTAGGCTACTGCGGGCGTCCGTCAATCGTTTCTGGAAAATCTCACTACAAAGCAAATGGGAGATGAGACCACCGATATCGACCAAATGGGGTTATCATCGTCGTGAGCTTGCTTGACTCTGTGTCAAGCAGTACGTGCCAAAACGCTTCTTTTACATCAAACTTGCTGAAAACTTTGGCGTTATTTATTAAGTGTAGGTAACACGTTGTCAAGAGTTGGTAACTTGTAATGCTCATGCCTTAGTGCTTCATTTAATGGTTGGGGGTCTATACAGATTCTCAAATCCCCATTCGCTTTCTGGACCACGGCCATTTGACTAACCCAGATTGTAGGCTCTTCAACAGGAATGAGGACCCCTCGATCCACCAGTCTTTCAAGCTCTTGTTTTACTTTATCTTGTAAAGCAAATGGTACCTTTCTCGACGGCAATACTCGGGATCAACTTGAAGTTTCGATACATCTAGGTCACCCAGGGCCAGGTCTGTAGTCTTTGCGTTTACATTACCTATAAATTTATCTGTATTTACTGAGATCAAACCCATCTCTTGCACTGTTAGGGCCCCCAACAAACAAGTCAAATCATTCTTTACAACTGTAAAATCTATAAATCGTATACCCCTGGGTTTTGAGGTTCTTGACTCTTAAAATAACCTTTCCCAAAGGTTTTACTCTCGATTTGTTCCACATAATTAGGGTTTCGCCAGTGGGCCTAATTTGGCTTTTCTTAACAAATCTTTGACATATTATGTTGACATCTGCACCGCTATCTAATTGAAATCTCACATTCTGTTCGTTTATTTGCATTAAAGCGGTCAAACGAGTGTTCTCTTTTGACTTCACCGCGGCTAACCACTTCAAATTACAATCATCTGAGTCTGAGGTGCTAGACTCTACTTCAACCGAACGTACTTTTCTACATTTTGCTTTAAAATGGTTCCTACCTTTGCATGCGCTGCACGTCTTCCCCCAGGCCGGGCACTTAAACTTGGAGAATTCATGTGATAATCCACAGAAATTGCAATACTTAATCATGCGGCTTGTATTCTCGGCGGTGCTTTGTGGTTTTCTTCGTTGCCGATCTTCCCTGACTTTATCTATCCTCTGTACATGTTTTCCACTCTCGTTTTCTTTGGTGTGCTTTGCCGTCAGTTCAAACGCCCGACATATCTCCACCGCTTTCTTTAAATCGAGTTGACTCTCTTGAAGTAAACGCTGCTGTAGTTTACCCTCGACTGTAAACACAATTTTATCTCGTATCATCCGGTCTCTTTTTTTAAAATCGCACGACTCAGCCCGAGAGCGCAATTCCGTAAGAAAACTATCAAACGGCTCTTGTAGTTGTACATTCCAGAAACGATACGTTTGCATGACTTGGTTCTGCCTTGGGTTGCAGTATTCTTCGATCTTCGTCAACACCAGTTCCCTTTTCCACCTTTTGAACTGCTCTCCCAAATCGGTTTCATCTTTTAGATCGAGAGACGGCGGGAGACGAAACATTTTAGATTTCACTTGAATCTAATTCGTCTAGTAACATCCCACCGCTGCCACCATGTTGATTTCCTTATCAGTTAAATAGTTCAGACAAAGTTCGTATCGAATTCGTTTATTCAACAATAAGCTAATGTATTAGAAATATATATATATAAGGACTTCGATCTACCAGAGAGCGTTTTTACTCTGATCACATGCTTTTATAGTCACCAGCAGAGGTGGAAAAAGTATCGGATCCTGGGAGCCTAGTTCCCAGAAATTTTTTTGGGTGGAAATTTTCGCAGAAAATTTCACAGAAATTTTTGAGGTTTGATAGTTAACTGCAAAATATTTTGCAGAACTATGTAGTCTCTGTTGCTCTAGAAGTCTAAAGTTTATAAGTGTATAAATTATACAAGTATAATTAAATACCATTGTATACCGACAAATGGCAACAATCCAATATTTTGATAAATCAGTAATTAATTATTTTATGATAAATCAATCTCATTGAGTTATTTTCAAAAATATTATCGTGGAAGCAAAGTGATAAGTATAACATTCCTCTGAAAATGTTTGATTTCTGTCAGTTCTTAAGTGTTCTTTCTTGATATGCCACATTGCCACTACTTGAGCTGTCGAGTATTTGAGCAACCTAATTTAGTGGGCCCACAGGTACAGTAATTGGTGTATCAGTATGCCATATGGTGTTGTACCCACACTTCTTGTTCCTATGTAAATATTTTATAAAATTATTTTGATTCATTATTTCATTTATTGAATATCATACAAATTCATACCTAGGCCGGTCAATGGCCAGACTACAGTACCTACACTACAATACTGCTCAGAAATAACCTAACCAAAAACGCGTTCTGAACGCATTCCGAACGCGTTCCAAATTGCGTTCGGAACGCGTTCCGATTTTCAGGCTATACATGTCGTGATCAGTTCGGCCATATCCGGAAATTGTCGTCACTTTCCGATTCGTAGCGTCATCTTGTTTCATATCGTCGCTCCGCCATATTTACTGAATACAAGAGATATTTTACGATGACAAAGCTTTCATTATATGCAAGAAAAAGAGTAATTTCTTTGAGATCTGCTGGAGTAAAGATTCCAAAAATAAAAGATACTCTAATCGAGGAAGGAATTAAAATCTCAAGATCGGCAATCTGTCTTTTTCTTTTGCGATATCGAATGAGTAGTCAATTGAACGATGCTCCTCGCAGTGGTCGAAAGTCAAAAGTTACAGAAGAACATATCAAATTTATAGACGAATATGACTCAGATCGCCGGTTATCCAGGCGAAACAAATTATGGACAAAACGTCTTCAAGTTCCCACATAATTTATTTGACCTGCCGCGGTTTGGTTTTCGAACTCTTGTTTGGTTCACGAGCTCTTGCGCATTGCTGACCGCCACAGCTTGTGATACGAGTAATTTAGTTCGCTACAACCTTAAGTCGTTTCGCCACACTACTATATACACGAGTCTAATATGAATTTATATCTACGGATTATGTTTTTCTTCGTCCGAACATAAGCATGTAAACATGTCAATCAAAAACGGCCTTCGAACATGAAATACCTGGCCGACGATAGTATAAAGTTAAAAAGTAGAGTGCTGCGTAAACAGGGTTTTGGAAGAAGTCCGCTCGAAACGTCAGTATTTCGTTACTAAAAATCATGGCAGTTTACCACCTTTACCACCTTGAGTGAAAACAATAAGTGATGATTCATAAAGATGTTGCTGCGTGCCCCCATTATAAACTTTACCCCGCGCTAGCCAATAGTCTATTCGCTCTCAATTTCTATGAGATGATAGATGACTCTGCCTTCGCCATCGTCATTTATAACATCATGATAGAAATCTCGAGCTCATAATCTTTAAATATAAATTCGCCATCGACAATCATAAAGGAACGCAGGCTCTGCGAACGAGATTGATTACATATTTATCAGAGCATATTTCAAGATCAAAATTCAGAATAATTTCCAACTGACATGAAACCAAAACGAAACATAAACGTGTAGATGTAAACTCATATTAGTGTAGGAAACGACTTACCAATAAACCATTAAAACGAAATCGTTTGTTGATAAGTCGACACAAACAGTTGTTACGCTGGAAGCGAAACGACTTTGTGTTACATACTGTAGCAAAACGACTTCTGGTTGTAGCGAAACGACTTGTCATTGCACACATTACAATGTGCATGCATGCGAACCATGGTAGTCACGAATTTTTATAGCGGTCGTTTTAATTCACAGATGAATAAAATAAAGATTTGATGAGTGTTTTTTAATAAACACAGAGCGTTCATATAAAAAGGTACCAACCATCCGTCCACAACCCTGATGTTTTTAAAAAATATATGGTGCCACGTGATAATCAAACACGGAGTAAAATTTATATTAAGCCAGTGTCTGAACTACTGACTCAGTCATTACTTATGCGCAACTCTCATTCACTCTCATCATTGTTTGATCCAAGCCACAAGTCTCAAGTTCATACATTCTTCGTATAAATGTGATTTGTTACATTGGTTAATCACTCGGAGTTTTCCGAACTCGGTAATAGCTTCCGACAAAATTTCCATCGCAATTGTTCGTTCGGAACGCGTTCTGGAACGCGAAGGGAACGCGTTCTGGACGAGAACGCAGCGTTAGGTTACTTCTGAGCAGTACTGTATATAATATAGTACATAAAACTAAAAGACCCTAATATTAGACCACCAAAAATCAAATTCATCTGACCTTAGGGCATAGGACTTAAAAATATAAATTAATGCAGAAAGCTTAAAAACTAAAAATGGCTAATTCCCAAATAAAAAAACCCATTCCACATTAAGTATTAATGTAACTGACCAAGCAACAACCCTGGTTACTTGTCAGCATTACTTGTCAGCAATAAGGCAGCAAAGCCTTGAAGTATGGAGGTGCTCTTATTAGTGAAATCTATTACACTCATACTATGATACCAACCTTACCTCTTTCCTGAATTAAATCAAACACTAAACAGTGTTAATGGGCCAACAGCATTCTGCCTTCTCACAATCTCGAGGACGAGAGCCATTGCGAATTAAAAACTTAATACATACAGATCTTCCATAAGTTTTGGGCTAGCAGTGTATTTATTATTTGCCTTTGAATGTTTAGTGAAGTTAAATCCAGGGAGAAATCGAAGACCACCATTTTAAAACTTATATACACACTTGAGTTGACACTATAATGCTACTTCATGTTACACCCACATAATGGTTTGGGTTAGGTTAACAATGATCAATTGTCCCACAAGGCACATAACCAACCATCTGAACTATGAATCACCATAATTATGTTATACGGTATACCAGGTATAATATAATACATACATACACATGTAATCACTTGTTGTGTGCTATGTGGCTCTAACATGAAGTACCAACCTTGCCAATGACCGCTGACACCTACTGCATTGCAAAATAATTATAGCTTCCATCTCTGGATGACTGGATCTTCAGAGTGCTCATCTGGTGCTCAGAGTCTCAGACAAGTTTTTAGTTTCTTTGATTTTACGATTTGACACGATGTCAAAAACGTTTTTCAGAAGTGAAAGTGCAGAGGTAAAGTGTCGTGTTTGTTGTAAAACGTTACTACAAAAAAATTACAAAGATCATCTCAAAGCCAAGCACCCAGAGAACGATCATACAGACACAACTCCCTTTGGGCAGACAAGACTTAGCAATTCTTATTTCAACATCACAGCAAAGAAAAGGAGTAGTTGTATCAGCATTATTATTATTATTGATAAAGAGTCCTCAGAGTCACAAGAATGGGCAGAAGTTCCACCAAAGACACAGAGAATACATGCTGACGAAGATGAAGAATGCGAATACCCGCAATCGCATACAATTCTAGAAAATAAAGTAATTGAAACTCCTTATTCATCCATAGAACTGCAAGATGATGAAAATGCTGAGCAGATCGAGAACGAGAATGAGAAAAGCAAACTAGATATTACCCTAGAAAAGCTATTGCATATCCATAACTCAAACAATCATATTGTACTTGGTAAACTAGAGGAAATCCAGAATCAACTAACTGAACTAAGAAGCATTCAAAATGAGAAGAAAGTGGGAGATGCAGGTAAACAATCACACACTGCGGACTATACAGAGAATATTAAAGATGTTGGAAGTCTAGGTGCAATCAGGTCCCTTAAAGAACTCGAAGACCTTGGTTTTACATATGAAAATAATTCTTCAGAGCTAAAGTGTGTTGCATGTCATGATCCCAACAAAGCAAACACAGGTAGCGCACTAACAAAAGATCAAGGTATATTTTCATATCCTAATGATCTGGAGAACAATTTCCAAGATCGAGAATTTCTTCCTAAAGAATTTACCAATTTAAAGAAAAGCATCAAACGCCATCTCACCGATTCTATCACTCGTCATAAAAATGTGAAAGCAGAAGAAGAAAGAAAAGCAGAAAGAAGTTTGTTCGAAAAGAAGAACGAGAAACCTGGGATGAATTTGGGGAGATTATGTATGAAACTTTACTTGAAAGGTTGCCCCTATACCGACTACGAGAATGACGTTCTTGTACAGAAGATTAACGGGTCGATTGTTGGGGAGCTGAATCATTCGCGAAAGTTTCCAGGTGCATTTAGGCCTTTCGTTAGCAAGGCTGTAGCTCGAAGAGTTAGAACATTCATTGGCAGAAGGCTTCCCCAGACCGGACATCTTCCGGCTGTAAATATAACTGCAGACAAGGCTACGTACAAACACAATACTAGACAGTTTCTGTCTTGTGTTTCAGTGGTACCTGGTGCAGAATAACTGCTTCAAGTGATTAGTTTTGGACAGCCTATAGTTAAAGGTCATAAAGGCGTCGAGTTAGCTAAGAATATGAAAGAGGGGCTTGATAAATTCAATTTACAGTCATGCCAGATTGAAGGAGGATCATTCGATGGTCAGTATTTTCATATTGGTGTTAAAAAAGCTCTGGAATCACCAGCTGTCTACAACCTGCTGCCTAAAAATGTTCTCTGGGCTTGGGATGCCCTGCACAAAAGTGGCCTCGTAGATACCCATCTGTGTAAAGAAGAAAGGTTCCAGTGGCTAGTTGATGACACCGATTTGTGCTCCCAGCTGTTCAGAATGTTTAATTGGGGCCAGAATCATGAAAAGCTAGTGGAAGCCTCAGTGTGCTTTGGAAGCTGCATTTAAAATAATTAGTCAAGTTTTCGGAAACAAGGTTCGCAAACAGCCGTCGTCAGGTTTACATCAATATTCATCATGACCTGCCGGCTATCGTAACATGTCTAGAAGAAAAAATTCTACTTTCATGTCAAAATCCGTCAGATGGGAAATTGAAAGAAAAGGCTAGTGAAGCAAAGCAATGTCTAGGGAAATTGCTGAATGTACGGTTCCTATTAACACTAGCTGGCTGCGCAGATGTTTATGGCCAATTTGGAAAGATAGTGAATGTAGCACAGATTGTCAATGTTCTACCACACGAACGCTTTGACATTTTCATGAAAGAAGTCGGTGTGTTAGACAAGATGGCGAAGTGTCTTTGCAATCACAGAAACTGTGAAAAGTTTGTCGAAGAGAAGGCCAAAGTAAAATGCCTTTTCCCGCTTTTCCATGCTGACAAAGAGTCTCTGCAGGCCAAGGGTGAGATTAGAAACATTCCTGTTGTGGAGCAGAATCATGTTGTTGCTGCTGGTTTATTGAGCCGTACGCGTAACATGAGGAGACAAGCGTCAATTGCCCAGAATGTAAACGCAGAGAAACAAGTCGAAGAGAGATTATCAATGCTCATTTCAACATTGTATTCAGGCCTGAAAGATGAAGTGTTTGATGCTGAAGCAGTCACTGCAATTGGTCACACTAGAATGGTTCTAAATTTGCCAGACATTGCCTGCAGATTGAAAGGACCGGATGGTGGACATATCAAGATCGCGGTCACTCAGGGTTCTCTTTTTGTAGAAGCTGTCCATGCAGTTCCTGTAAGATCGCTAAACAACGTGTCCGATGAGTTAAAGAGGCAGTATAGAGAGTTCTTAAAACGATTGGAAGAATCAACTGTACAGTATCCTATCGATCAGCTACGTACAACAGATCCAAAGGATATTCTGAAGCTTTTTTTCGATCCAGAAAATATTCTTTTCAATGAACTTGAAATGGTCATGCAAGCCATCAGTGTTTGCTGCGTTAAGGTCTCTTGCGAATCAGTACTGGAGTCTCTCGTGTCGATCTTCGAGAACCATTACGATGTCAGGAGGAACATGAACGAAGAGAGTACAGCAGAAGAATTCATGATTGCTGTCAATGGCCCGAACCTTGCTGATGCTGTCATCAAAGAAGCGATGACTTCATATTGGAATTCCAAAGGAAGTGACACAGGTACATGGCACTTCTTTAGAACAACAGTTTTGGAGCAGTTAAAGGACCATGCAGGTGGCTCCAAAGTTTTACAAAGAATGCTGAAACAGCCAAGCAAACGTCCTTTCATGGACATATAATTATAGTTTAAGTTTCTTATTGGCATATACAGTATAATATATAAATATAATAATATTATTGTAATAAAATATAAATACTTGATTGCTGCCTGCCACCTGGAATGCTGGATCGAAAAATTGCAAATTTTACTTGCCTTTGGCTTTGGCATTCACCAGTTTAAAGGTGGTTTTAGTGTTTCACCTTCTCATAGCATCTAATTTTATGTTTAAACTTTACACATATAAGAGATATTTTTAATGCTTAACACAATGTATGATAGGCAGAAACACGATTTTGTTATTTTTCCAGTTTGCCTCTTGGAATTTTTTCAGAAATTTTTGAGTCCTAAACCCAGGATCCCAGAAAGAAAAATTTTTTTTCCACCTCTGACGACGGTATCGAATGCGCTCTCTGGCCCTCCCTGTACCCGTTCCACCGCTGGTTCGAAACTCGCCTCTCCGGTAACACGTCCCGTCAGTGCCAAGACGTCCTTTATGGCGAAGGTGATGTCTCAGATCCTCGACTATGAATAGAGTACGTAACCCTACCAAGAATGATGGAATCTCTTCACACCTGGCTATGCCACAACTATTTATAAAGCACAGGGACAGCTCCTTGATAACTGTGCGTCGTTTGGTTCGACTGCGAGTTTGTGCCAACCGGATCCGTAAATGTCTCCCTTTCCATAGTCCGGTCTCTCGAAGATATCTCCTTCCTCACACCGCTGTAGATCCTCTTCAGACCAGTCGACCCGCAGAACCTGTAAAGCGGACTACAGCACCTCAAAGAAATTGCACACTACGAACTGAGACCCCAAAACACCGCAGCCACGGTAAAGCACATGCGTAATCTAGCAAAAGATCGAAAAACACGATCCTCAACGTCCAAGCCGACGCGCACCATAACAAATCAAAAGGTCTCGAAAAATTCGAAGAACGCCAAACACGCGCAACGCTGCCACGAGAATTGAGGAGGATGCACAACCAACACCCAAGGGTCCTTTCGCACAACATAGTCAGCATTGCTCACAGACAAACAAATGCACACAAACGTACACTTGCCATCGGCAGTTATGCTAAAAGCAACGAAGTGCACTGGTTTGACTACAGTGGATGGTTTGCGTGCCGCTCGCACAAACAAATTGCACACTGCGTCTCAGATGCCAAAACACCGCAGCGATTCTAAAAGGGACCACATGCGAAAGATCGAAAAAGGGATCTTCAACGCCCATGCCAACGCAACGTGCACAATATCAAAGCAAAAGGCCTGAATTTGACATGTCTTCGGCTCGGATCTACCGTGCCAATCACAGCACAATCTTAATGCAAGCATATGCACTATCGTGCAACTCCGCTTCACCGAATAAGTAAAAGAACGACAAGAGTAGTGGTATTTCACATACGGATCACTCCTCCCACTTATTCTACACCTCTTGTCTTTGTTTCTCTAGGCCAAAAAAAAATTGGGTTGGTTTTTCTCCGTGTTCTGTCCATTTTGCTCTGCTCCTTATCTGTGCTCCTTTGTTTGTTTTTCGTCCAGTTTTGTCGTTTAGTTCTGTTTGCTTTTGGCGTATTATAGTTCATGAGTGTTCGGAGTTGGGGCTTGTTGGAGATCGCGGATTTCATCTGTTAGTTTGGTTTCATTGTTTCTTTTCTGTTTCGCTATTCGTACGGAATGTTGAATGGTAATGAGTTTGATTTTTTGTTTTCCTTTTTCCCACCAGTCGTCGCAAAAGCTGTAATCATGTTTCTGTTCGTGTGGCCAATAGTTCGTTAAGGCTTTCATATCTGCATCGAAGTCTTGGTATTTCAGGATTTGGGTGTTCATCTTCCACACTCCAGGTCCTCCTTTTGCGTTTTCGTTGGGTAGTAATACTTCTGTTGTTAAGAGGCTGTGGTCGGAGAATGGACAATGTACAATTGTTGTGGTAGGGAGGGCAAGGTCTTCATCGGTGTAGATTCGATCAAGCCTGGCTCTGATGGCGTAGTCTGCGTTATGCCATGTGTATTATTTTCTGTGTGGATTTTGTTTCCTCCATATGTCGGAAATGGCAAGCTTTCAGTTGTTCACTGTCATTTCATGTCCTCTTGACGGGTTGCCTCCTGTTTTGTCTTTTGTCAGGTCTTCGACGCAGTTGAAATCGCCTGCGAGTATAGTGTTGTGGGCTGTTGAGGTAAATTGTTTTAAACTTTGAAAGAAGGGGATTCTTTCGGCGGGTTTGACCGGTGTGTACACGGATATGATCTTTGTTTTGAAATTGTTTGTTGTGATGACAATAGCCGCGATTCGCCCGTCCGTCTCTTTTTTATGTCCGTTATAGTTTGAGTTGTGTTTGGATTGACCAAGATTGCTGTGCCTCTGCTGTTGGATGTTCCGTGGCTCCATATGGCTTGGCCTCCCTATTCCGTCGTCCATCATGTTGTAGTGTCGTCTGCTCCGTGTGTTTCTTGAATACAAAAAATGTCTGGGTTTTGTTTTTTCAGAAAGTCAAAAAGTTTTAGTAGTTTATTCTTTCGCCCAAGGCCATTTGCGTTGAGCGTAGTTGTTCGTAGTTTCGACATTGTTTATTTACGGGTCTTCATTTTTTTCGGCGGGTTTAAAACCAACTTTGATTTTCCTGGTGCCACTTTTGTTTTGTATCGACGTAAACTTCTTCTTTCCCGTATAGGACTTTTCTCTTCGGTAGATAGGGCGTCCGAATCGTGACTGCTATCCGAGTTGGAACTGTAGTCTGTTTCTTCGGCTCGTTTCTTCTCTTCGTCTTGGTTAATTTCCATCTCAGAATTGTTGGGTGGCTTGTTGTTTTGTTTGGCGTTATTGTCCGTGTTTGTTTTGTCATCCCCATGGGTTTTTTCCATCTTGGACTCCTGTATCTGTGGCATCTCATTTTCCTTCTGTTTGTTCACCTCGTTAGCGCCTTTCTCCTTCATTTCGTTGATTTTCATTTCGTCGTCTTTTTTCCTCGGCTCCTGATTTTCAGTATTGATGCTTGTCTCTTCTTTATTGTTTTGTGTTTTTTTCCATTTCGTCCTTTTCTTCATTTTCCTTTTCTTCATTTTCCTTTCCTTTTTCTGTCGTTTCTGGTTCTTTCTGCAGTTGGTCTTCAGGAGGAGGTGTTCTGGGCCAGGCCCCCCACGGCTGCGTTTTCTGGTGGGTTGAAAGGGCTTTCGGGTAGTTGTTGCTGCATGTTGTCCTTGACCCCCCCCCAGGCTAGATTGTTGGGTCGCTCGAAGATGGTTTCCGTTTGTTGCAGTGGGTCTTCCGGGAAAGAGGGAAATCTTTGTCATACTGCGTCCATCGCGATTCGACATGGCCTTGATCACCACAGTAGTAGCACACTACCTGGGGGCAGTCTTACTTTGCGTGAGAGTCTGATCCGCACGCTTTGCACATCACTTCTGTGTCGTGCAGTTCTTCGCTTCATGGCCAGAAACATGGCATTTCCGACATGTCCGGATTTGGCCTTCATGGTCTACTCGTACTACGCGAGGTCCAACATGTAAGAAAGACGGTAGCGGTTTCTTAATGTCCACGTAACATTTTACATGACTGCTCGCTCAGTCAGTAAAGCTGATATCGATTCCCACTTTCGTCTCCAATATATGGGAATACACAGAGGAAACGGCATATGGGATCTTTAACTGCTGCCACAACGCACGCACACCGCACGTACTGGATCCCATAAGCCGTTTCCTTTGAGTATTGCCATATATTGGAGACGAAATTGAGAATCGACATGCTTTACTCACTGAGCGAGCAGTGGCGTAAAGATTAGTTAGTCTCGCTGTTTCAATAGTTTATATTAGTTCAATAGGTTTTCATAAATTATTATTTAAAATGAGTTATCGCAAAAGTGCTCCTGGTCTAGTGATGGGCGATACCAGCTTTTTTAATTCGATACGATACTGGGTCGATATTGCCCTTTTTTTTCGATATCGATATTTTATGCGACATAACTTTCTATTAAACGGACATGTAAACAAAGTATCATAGGTCAGTAGGTCACTCTTTAAACAATGGAGGAAATGAATATCTAATTAAGGAGATTAAAAATTAAAAATTGCAAATGAATCATCAGTACCTTCGTTCATGTTTCGATAAACCAGTACAGCCGATCCGCACGTTGTAAGCAATAAATTATTGGCATTATCTTGCATTATAACCAACCCCAAAATAACAAATGTCCTAACCCCCGGCTAGCGAGTTTTCTAACCCCCCGTCCGTATAGTGAGAGATACCCAACCTCGTACCCAGGGTCTTCTCAGTGCCCGGAGAGGGAGCGCGGGAAGAGAAGACCATGGTAAAGGCTGGTCATGTGACTCCAAGGATATTGGATTATTTTGTAACCTGGCTTATTCTCGCTTATATCATCCGGGGGGCCGGATCGCTGTGAAAACATACCACAAACTTTTATAATTGAAAGTATAAACAGTATATGGATAATTTAAAAAGATTACAATTTATTGGAAAGACCGTACGGACTGCAGACAGAAGTTGAAAGATGGTGGATTACTTCGAAAAATACGCTGATTTACTGGGCATTTAATTGCTGTCATATTAAAGATAAATGATGATCAACACCAGAACAGTTCGAAATATGCAGTTTGAATATAAAACGTCGAGACCGAAACCACACCAGAAATCTGAAATCCCTATAAATGCTTTCAACAGTCAGACTGTAAAATCGAACTGTTCTGGCGTTGATCATTATCCCCTCGCCCGGCGCGAACCGCCGACCGAAGAGCGAGGGTGATAATATCGACCGGCGTATAGTCCCTCACACGGGGATTCCAAGTGTTTGCAAAGTCACATTCAGTTTCCTTGTATATATATATATTCAGGATCAACGTCGTCGATCATGCGCGGCATCGGAAAATTTGGCCCTGGTAACTAGATATAGACAGAAGCTGATTGGTAGACCTGCATTTGAATTAATATTTAAATTGCAACCGTCACGTGATTGCGAATGCAAAAATTGAAACGGTATTGAAACGGTTTTTTGGTGCGTTAAATTTGGCGTAATTTAAATTTAAATTGACGCCAGCGCGACAAACCGCTTTCCGGAAGAAGCCGGCATTCCCCGACGGCGAAATTTATATTGCCATAAAAACCAGCCATATGCAGTATTTAACTTAACAAACATTACTATAGACATTATCGGCTGATTTCAAGTGGAAACTGTAGTGTTGAAGGACAAGATAATCAAAGAAAGACACAAGTAAAAGGTAAAAGGACTATTATAATTATGTACATTGTGATTGTCACTGACTCACCGGTCTGTGTTGGTTTGTGTTGAGCAATTAATTTGCCTTTTCTGCATAGTTTTTTTTGGTTAGGGTTAGCAATTTGGTTAGGATTAGGGTTAGGATTTTGGTGATATTTACCTGCATTTCGTTGAATTCTAAGAGACTATAGCTTCAGTTCAGTGCTTCACTTTATCGTTTAACTTTTTTACTTGACTAGCTAATTTTAATGTAATTTAAATGATTGTACACTGTATTGTGTATAATTTTCTCCAAGCTCCGAAATCTAAGACACATTTTGAAATACTTAACAGAGAGATTTGGGGAAATTTGAAGGTGTGTAATGTTTTTAATTTTCAAAACATATATGTATAATATATTGACAGTTGGCAGTATGTTTATTATTTGATTAAAATTATAAATACTATCTGCTTGATAATTAGCCTAAATATACAGTAGTTTAGGGTGAAAAAACATGCATACTATTGCTGTGTTTATATGACCTGGGCCTGGCCTACAATTTTGTAGCAATAAACAAGCATTACTATGTATACTTGTCAGTGTTAATACTTAATATATACACTGCTGTAGTGAATAAGGGAGAGCTCGGGGGGAAACAGACGATACAGTACATGGATGATTGTCAAGCAAGCTCATATCCTCAGAAAAATTATTCTGTGTCCCGGACAGGGATAACTTTCTGATTTCCAGTGAGATGCTCTGACCAGCTACCAAGACTCAGATGGTGAGTGAACGTTACATTGATGTACTGATTCTATTGATATAACAGCAGTGTATATATTAACACACCCAATCATTAGTCATTACTGAAATATATAGTAACTGCTGTGCATTAGGCAGTACATATATCATTAGAACCAGTGCATCATTGTAACCTCTCCCCATCTGAATCTCGATGGCTCAATGGTTAGAGGCCGTCACTGGCAATAAGGTTATAATTTTTTCAACCAGGAATATTATGTTTCTGACGATGTGGTCTTGACGTCCACGTTTTGTATACTGGTATGTATTCCATATATAATCTGTGTTTACAGTACTCCATCCATTATGGAACATGTTAGACCTACAGTACACTTAGCTGGCCTAGTGGGTCACAACTTATTCTGTCAATGTAAAATACAGCTTATTATTATTATGTTCACATTGGGTATGTTGACACTACTATGTGTGTTAGCTAGATCATTGTCGACAAGCAGACTAGGCATGGCATTCTGAATATAGGTTATAATATATATGTGCACGGTGATATAATTGAGATACTATAGTACACAATGCCATATATATGCTTTGTTACATGGCAAATATGGTATCTGCAATCTGCATTAGGTATTATTAGTAGTAGTATTGTTAATGCATTATTATTATTAGTATTAATAATAATAATAATACAATAATATTTATACAGGATAGCCCCTTCAATGCTAACACTGGTATCAATATATGGGGGTCTTGTTTTCTAACAAATTACAGTTGTTACAAATTTCAACACATATTCACAAATGTACAGTACAATGTTACAAAAACTAATTTTAACTCAAAAGTTGTATATCCTTCACATATTGTCAATTAAGGCAATAGATAATGGCGCTATAACATGTATGAACAGATTAAATGAAACATGGAAAATAGCTCTTTACTGGTAGATATGATGTTAAAATGCCATGGAATTTCCTAACTGGCATTACACAATGTAACTTGATTCTAATACAAGAGGTACAAGACTTGGGATTTCTATTAACCAATCAGTTTCACGTCCCAACTTAGGAAAGATCAGTTTCCCTGACATGCATAGAGACCTCTGATTATGACCATCAATATTTAATTATCCATATTCCTGCCAGCTCCACATCACAGTAGTCCAATGTGGGTAGAATTATCAACTTACTGTATATAATCTATCCACACCAACAATTGGAGTAGAATCCCTAATACGTCTTAGTAAATCTAATTTGAATGGACCCCTATACATTTGCACTATATGCATGCCATCCGTAGACATTTGAACGAATTTGATTTTTTAAAGTACACTCATTGTATGATAGAGATGCACTTCCTTCAACAGCCTTTGGTGTCTTAATACAAAATACTGCATTGATTATTTCGTGAGTCATCAATATTGTGATAAAAGTAATTTCTTTCTTAGTGATTGATGGTAGAAACAGCAGTAGACCCCCCACTATTCTGTTGCTGCACTCAACAATTAAAAAGTTTAATTGGCTGCATGTATTTATTTTGATGTCCTATGAAACAATTAAATTCAGACAATACAAAGCTCAGACAATACAAAGCGAGAGATATTGTCCACTGAAAATTTATTTACAGTAGTTTGGCAAATGAAGTGGCTATTATCTAATTCAAGTAATTTAGAACTAAAATAAGTACTGCACTGTAAGTTCCAAACAGCAATTGGGCGAGGGTTGTTGCGTATACGTATTTCTAGTTTATCTTTAATATGACAGCAACAAATGTCCAGTAAATCAACGTAGTTTTTGAAGTACAGGTAATCCACCATCTTTCAACTTCTGTCTGCTCCGTACTGTCTTTCCAATAAATTGTAAATGGTATTATGGTATGTTTTCACAGCGATCTGGCGCAATAAAATAATCCAATATCCTTGGAGTCACATGACCAGCCTTTACCAGGGTCTAGCTCTTCCCTCGCTCCACTCCCATCCCGGCGCTCCCTCCCCGGGCACTGAGAAGACCCTGGATACGAGATTGAGAGATACACGCACGCACTTACAATTGTACTATAATCCAATAATGCTAAGATAATGCCAATAATTTATTGCTTACAACGTGCGGAATTGGAATGGTGAGTTTGTGCTGAGTCCGCTGACGAAAACGCAAAAGACCGCAGGCTCAGCGTTATCGAAACAATCGATATTTCTCGCCAGTATCGATACTTTTCTTGCAGACCTTGGTATCGACGGTATCGAATATTTGGTATCGTATCGGCCCATCCCTATCCTGGTCTAAGCTCACAGAAAAGTAATGTTTCTCCAGGCTAATGTGTTTTGTATTTCCAGCAGTGTGCCCGAAACTTTGTAAAACCATACAACGTTACAGAATCAGCGCCTGATGAAAACACATTATTTAAGCGGCTGAAGCCATTTAACTGTGAACTTTTGGTACGACCTAAAGTTGGTGTGTCAGAGTTAGCCGCGTAAATAGAGGACCCGTTGGAAAACGTCAACGAAATGACAAGATCATTGGTTGACGCTAAGATGCTGAACAAGAAGCTAAAGCCGTTATTCAAGGCTTTGGGACCATTGAACTAGAAAACGGAAGGCATTAATACAGAGAACGTGAAGGACATGCTCAAGTTCTTCCTTAAAGAAAATGACGAGATGGACAGTTTGGTAGAAGAAGCTTTTGTTGTTGGCTCGAATTTATTTACAATGAGTATAAATTACATAATTGCCAGATCCCTATTCCGCAATCCGGAACAGTACGTGGAGATGGTGGCAACAGGTGACCTGGGAGAAAAAGAATTTAAACTAGCTGCAACGGTGAAACAAATGAAAAAATTCTTGACAGACGCATGTTTAGGCCATAAAAGCGAAGCTAGCGGAAGGATGGCTAAACGATCGTTAGCAGAACAACTGGACAGTAGCGAGGATGAGGCAGTCGACTAGCGATGACGAAGGAGAAGGACCATCGATGAAAAGAAAAAAACGATCGACAACGTTCAAGAGTGGCCATCCGAAACATCTAAAGAAGAGCGGAGAAGTGCTGCAGAAGTCAAGGATAGGAAAAAGTTTAAAAAAAACAAGGAACCAGTGATTGTTCCAGAAGTGATCATTCCAGAAACAGCGGAAGTTGGACCAGCCAAAAAGGGGAAGGAACCAAGGAAAAAATCAAAAAAAAAGAACAAAGAAAGTGTAGCACATGAATTGATTGAATGAATTTGGAAATTGGACTGAATTAATTTTGAATGTTACCACTTGTTTAATTATTTTTTGTTTTGACACTTTTTGCGTTTTGAGATGATGTAATGTGAAATGATAGCATTAATATTGATATTTATACAAAAAAGATTGGAATGTTAAATGAATGAAGAGATATTCTATATATCAAACAATTGTGTGAAAATAATATAATCCGTACCAGACAAATAAAAATAATTTCTTCAAAATATTTTCTAAATATTTTATATTTTCTAAATAATTTCTACAAATATATAAACGTGAATATTGAAATAGATATTGTCATCTAAAATTGTAACATCAGAATTTCATCAACAACGTTTTTACAACAGTTTTTGTGCATTTTCATGTTAGTTAAGAATTTAATACAAATACGTTTTTCAGTTAAATTGAAAAACATGAAAGGATATTTCATAACGCAGTTAAAAACAGTGAACCACCAACAAAAACGAACGAGAACGCAACAAAATCGAAACAACGAAAAAACCCTATGACTTAAACAAAGAAGTTTACATCCTCCTTTATGTCACTCAATGACATTCGGTTCAATTCATGTTTTAAGAATTAACATTTTTTCAGAAACTTACTTTCATTCCCCTTGAGGCGTCCTACTCTTCTGTTCTTTTGTGAATGAAAGAGCAAGGACATCAAAAGAACAAAAGTAGTGGAAGTGCCATTATAGATGATGAAGGAAGTTGAGAAGTCGATCGAGTAAAACGGAAATAGTAGGACAAGACAAATCCAGGAAAAGGCTTCCAAAAACGGTAAAAAGACGGTGAAAAGACAATGAAATGTGCACATTTTCATTTTAGTTAATAATGAGATTCAGTTAATTTGAAAAACATGAAAAGATATATAATAACACAGTTAAAAACAATGAGCCACCAACAAACACGAAAATTGAAACAACAAAACAGCGCAACGCTATGACTATAAACAAAGGGGAAGTTGCTCCAGAGCACCACGCCTAGCTATATATTCCAATTTTAGCAGGGATGGGGGGATGGGAGAGAAATAATCACGTCAGAAATCCGTTCTTGTCCCTCTGGTAACTTTTCGGACACCTCTAGCTTAAAACTCGTAAGAGTTAAAGGATCGATAGGCCATGCTTTCGCAGTTTGTATTCATACTGAAAATCAAAATCAAGTGAGCTTTTACCCTTTTGTTCTACATGAGATTTCCGTTCTCATTGAGCTCACCTTAGGACACCTGCGTTATCGTTTGACAGTTGTGCCGCCCCAGCCAAACTCCCCACCTGACAGTGTCTTTGGCTCGGATCGACCGCGCCAATCACAGCACAATCTTAACGCAAGCATATGCACTCTCGTGCAACTCCACTTCACCGAATAAGTAAAAGAACGACAAGAGTAGTGGTATTTCACATTTGGTTCACTCCTCCCACTTCTACACCTCTTGTGTTTTCTCAGAGTCAGACTAGAGTCAAGCTCAACAGGGTCTTCTTTCCCCGCTGTTGTTGCCAAGCCCGTTCCCTTGGCTGTGGTTTCACTAGATAGTAGATAGGGACAGTAGGAATCATCCATTCATGCACGTCACTAATTTTACATCAGCACATGAGAAAAAATTGAAAGTTGATAATTTAATAGGTTCAGCTTTAAACGTTTTTTCTACAAATATGCGAAAATGGTGTAACACACAACCGATAATATCAAAAGTTTCGATATTTCCGGTATCTGAGAATTAGAATATCGAATATTCGGTATTTTAAAAATACCGGTATTTACCGAAATATCGATATACCGCATCTTTCATACAACAATAACTAAACCAAATTGAAAACTAGAAATACAAATCCACAATAATTCCCTCGCCCGCCTTTTATATCCTCCTACGAGAATTTATTATTTTAAATTTATTTTAAATATATTACGAGAACGTGAGTACCGTTCGTAAAAACGGTTTCTGTAAGCCGTCACTTTCGTATCAATATTTAACCGTTTTCAATTCTGAAAACAGATTTGGAATTAGTGAGTCAAAATACATATTCGGATTTATATTTCCTCCAAAAATGTCTCTTTTTGAAAAAAAACCTTTGAATCGTTTCAATTTAAATATTTGTTCAAATGCTGAGTATCTATCTAGTTACCAGGCCCAAATTTTCCGATGTGGCGCAGACGGCCGTTGATGCATATATAAATATTTAACAATTAGTCACAGAAGTCGAGGTGACTATCGTTGAATATTTGAGAGAAATCTGATATATGCAATGTCTTTATGTTAAGTTTTTGAGCCTTTTCGACGATTTTTTAGTTATAATAATATAGTCGCCATTTTGAAAAATGACGGTTAGAATATGACGGTTAGCAAGCTTGGTGGCAAATGGTTGTGTATGCAGAGTATTGGAACGTTTGAACTTCTGTTTAAGATTACAGAAAGTGCATACTCCGTACAAACAATTAATATATTTACTAATTTAGAGTGTGCTTGCTATTTGCTAAAGCTGCAGACTTAAGGCAGGTAATTTTAACGCCAGGTAGATAGGCAGTTACATATTTGTAATGGCGCGAATAGCAAAAGATTTCCACTAAGTCATTGCAACTCAGAAATAACGAGAATCTGTCATACAAGAATTTTAAATTGTTAATAATTATTTAAAGCAAAAGTAGTCTTACTTGTTTCCCTATTCTTAGCCTTTCCGGTGAAGAGCTGGAGAAAATCTTGGTACTCACGGTTGTCTTGCACACTTGATTTGGACAATGAATACATATTCATCGTCGAAAAAAATGAAATTAACTCGTCGAACAAAGCATATATTTTCCCACCGTTGTTCGCCAGTATATCCACGAATTTGTCCCATGTACAATGGGGTAAAAGGAATATTTTTCCTTTTATGCCACGTTGCTGAGTCTTTTCCTTAACAGTATCTATAATCAGGGCCGTTCCGAGCGGGGGGGTGTGGGGGGGGGGGGGGGTGTCACACCCCCCCAATAATTGCGAATAACAATTTTCAGGTAAATCCGAAATTGATAATACAAAAAAAATCAGGTAAAAGTTTTGGTTGCTTAGTAATATATTTATATAATAATTACAAAATTTAGATATTTTAAAGTGTATCATGAAGAAATTAATTTAACAGTGATAACAAATTGATGCGCACTTTACCGAAATTCCTGGAATACAATTAACAAAAGTAAAACTCGATTACAATACCTGGGCGACCTGTTCCAGACAAAACGATATCGGAAGCCAGCGGTTTCTCCTCAATCAATATGGCGGAAATTTTGCGGAAATTATGGATCATAAAATTGTACGGTCCATTTATTTCGTGAGCAGTAATGAATCATTATGAGTGGTATGTGCTTTTTACACTTTATTTAGTATTTTTAATCTATTTGCCTCGCATTATGGCAGTGTAGTATTATTATACGATCACGCAATGTGTGTTTTGTGTATCATGAATTGGTGCCTTTTTATTTACGTATTTATGCAAATTATGCCATTGGTTTAGATCGATCAAAACGTCGAAAAACGGAGAACGAAAGGTCAAACCGTAAAAAAGTAATATGTTTACGGTGTGATACAGTTTTAAATGGTGATAATACCAAATATCATCAGGCAGCCAAACATGAAGGTTTGGCTCCGTCATTCAGAGAGATTTCAGAGAGGGGCCAAAATTTGCTCAATTTTGATAAGGTAGCAGGCCAGAGTCCTCAGGTAAGTGAAATTTCTTTTTTTTTATATGAATCATTTCTGCTTTTTCCTTATCCAGGAACAGGTGGTATTTGTGAATCATGTATATATTTTTATTCAAGTTGACATTTTAATATAAACGTCTCCCCTCCATTACTTTTCTTCTCCACTTCATGTCAATGTTGGCAGATTTCTTCTCAAAGTTTTTCGATTATTTCAAACCCTAAATGTACTAATTATTTCATTTTTACTCAAATAGGGTCAGCAGCAACACAATGAGATGCCCTTGAGCTCCTCTGAGGAATTTACTGAGAGGGAACTTCCCAGAGATTTACTAGACGAACTGCAATCCCCCATTGAGGAACGGATGGAAATTTGCCAGAGGGATGATCCAGGTACCGAAAGTGGCAAGTCTACAGTTAACGCTGAAAATTCTTTCATCTTACGTTGACTCAAATGTAGTGAATGATAATATGATGAAAGATTCGACAAGTTCTTGTGACAACGAAACATGTGAACCACACAATATATTAGAATTTGATCGACCAAAGATTTCTACGTTGAGTGAATGTACATCTCAACCGCATCCATCTGTTGATGAAATTTCACCAAATGCACCTGATGCAGATCATGTGGAATCGTGTTCTGAAGCATACTTCAAATGTCTAGGACAGCTGCGAAATTGCTCCGAGAAAATTACCGACCTAGTAAGTAGTGGCACAAATAGCTCTGTTATTCACTACGAATCATCGTTCACTGAAGTCAAAGATCTGTGCAAAGAAATTCTCGCTACGACACAGGCAACCCAGAATTTAGCTGAGATTCAATTGCAAGAAATAGCAAATATTCCTGATGAACTACTTGGCTTTAATACCAGCCACGATATCCCAGTTGAACATGATCCTGGAAGAAGACCAGAAAACTTCACTGATAGCCAAGTTGACTATCTTACTCGTATTGGTCCATGTCAACCTAAGTTGTCAGCATATCCAAAGAACACTGATTTAGCAAAGAAAGGTAAACAGTGTTCGTTCTCACCAGTATGGTATAAGGATTACCCGTATCTAGAATACAGTATATCGAAAGATAAATCCTACTGCTACGTTTGCAGCCTTTTTCAGCGAGGTTTGGGACGTGAGAAGGGCGATCCAGCATGGATTACAGGAATTAATGATTGGTCGAAAATGAAGGGAAGTCGCGGGAAGAACAAGATGGGAAAACTTGAGACGCATTTTAGCAGTGCAGGCCATAGTTCAGCTCTACACGACTATCTCCATTTCGTTTGCAATGATAAGCATGTTGACAAGTTGCTCACCAAAGAGCGCGAAAGAATGGTCGAGCTTGAGAATAAACGAGTTCAAAATCGGGAAGTTGTTGAGATTCTTTTTGATGTTGTTCTCGTTCTTACAAGAAATGGTCTAGCCCTTCGTGGGAGCGAATCATCGGATAATTATGGTGACGGAAACTTGTTGTATATATTATTTCACTTAATTAATTCACTTAAGTGTCCATAGGATTAAACTCCGAAATGTTTATTAGTTTGAATTTATTGATATCTTTATCGACCAAATCGCCATTAACATAACACAACAGCCACGTGACCTCTCGGTCACTTGATTAACTATAACATGAAGTATCCAACACTCCCCCCGTTGATCAGCTATTACTCTGATCAACCAATAGTCACTTATAACTGTCCGTCCACAATTAGTTTTCTTCGTCTTCGACTAGCTTCTATCGCTGCTGTTCGTTTACATCTCGTAGTCCTACGTTCTTGCCCAACTTGAGCTTCGTCCGTTTCTTGTTCAACTGGAGGTTCGTCCGTTTCTTGTTCCATATCGGTTTTCTGGTTTGGTGCTTGAACGTGCACACCGCCAATCTCTAATGGGTACAATTTCTGTAATGTGTGTCGGAGTGTAGTCGGCCGCTTACCGGTTTCAGCCACCTTTACTTTGGCTCCACGGATCTGGTTGTCTCTTCCACGAATTAAATATTCTACTCTTCCTACTCGCCAAAGTCCCCGAGAACGTTTTTCATCATGGACGATCACGATGTCGTCAATCTTCACTGGTTCTTGTCTTGTTGTGCCAGAGTTCCTTTCTCGGTGCGATTCTCTCAATTCTAGTAAGTACTCGGTTCTCCACCTTCTCCAAAAGTGGTCCAGTAGGACGGCCAAGTGTCTTTGGCGCTTTGCGATGTCGTTTGAAGATGGTTCCCAATTTTCGTCTCCTTCTGTTTCATCTGGCGCTGGCAATGAAAGTAATCTTCGTCCATACATCAAATGCGATGGAGTGACTGGTTCTTCCAAATCTTCCGTTGAAGTGTATGTTAGTGGTCTCGAATTTAGGACTGATTCTACTTCGACAAGTTCAGTCAGGAGCTCTTCATAGGAAAGTCGCGCGTTCCCCAGTGTTTTTCGCAAACATCTCTTGACTGATTTAACCATTCTCTCGTAGAATCCGCCCCACCAAGGTGCCTTTTCAAGTATAAATTACCACTTGATTCTCGATGACGTGAAATGGTTTTCTCACGCTTGGACAGTCGAATAGGGAAGACAATGTTCGTGACGTGGACTTAAATGTCTTCGCGTTGTCCGATATCATAAGGGAAGGCACTCCTCTTCTCGCACAGAATCTGCGAAAGTTCCTCAAAAATGCTTCAGCTGACATATCGGGAACAAGGTCGAGATGCATTGCTCGGGTTACACAGCATGTGTAAAGTGAGATCCACACCTTGTGTTCAGGGCTCCGGACATAGAGGGGACCAGCGAAGTCCACACCTGTACTTGCGAATGGAAATGCTTCCTTTAAACGACATTCTGGCAGTGGAGGTGGTGGCGGCGCTTGATAGGATTTTCCTTCATATCTCTTGCAGATGACACACTTGTAGATGATCTTTCTTATGAACTGTCGTCCTCTTACTATCCAGAATTGAGATCGTAATTCTGTTAGTGTTCCTTTCACGCCGCTGTGCTTGACCCTTTCGTGGCAATGCCTTACAATAAGAAGTGTGAGATGATGTCTTGGATCCAATAACACAGGATGTTTCGCTGACGCTGGAATGCTTGCATTCTCCAATCTTCCTCCGCATCTGATTATCCCGTTCTCGTCAGTGAACGTTCCAAATTGTCGTCTCCAGTCTTCGTACTTAGAATGTCCTGGGAGCAAAGCTTGCATTTCTCTCCACCACAATGTTTCAGCTTCTTCTATTTCTTCAGTTTGGGAAACGTTCAACTGCTTACGGTGCTGATTATTTCCAGTTCCAATCTTGGATTTCATCATTCTCACAAATCTCAGGACATATACAGTTATCCTCAAAAGTAGGTGGTAGCTCGAGAAGTCCTCTACATTGATTACATTCTTTAGACTCTGTTTCGTTCCTTCAGTTAACAATGTGGTCGTTGACTTATCTTGCATTTTCTTGGCCTTCATCTCCTTAAGACACTCTTCAGGGGCAAAATATGACTCTTCCACGTTATCTCTGTTGGGTTGCACATATTTCGTCAGCCACTCGGGTCCTCTGTGCCATAATTTACATTCTCCAAACTCCACAGTCTTGATGGCTCTTGTAGGGATGTCGGCAGGGTTGTGTTCACCTGGACAGTGTCGCCACGACGTCAAAGGGACGAGACTTCGGATTTCATTGACTCTCAACTGGACAAACTGCTTCCACTCTTTAGTTTCTCCTCTAATCCAGTAAAGGGTGGCTAGTGAATCCGTCCAGCACGCTACCTTTCCATCCAGTTGTAGTACGGATTCTAGTGCTCCATACACATTTTTCATCAGCCATGCTAGAATCACAGCAGACAGGAGTTCCAACCTCGGAATGGTTTGCTTCTGAATTGGTGCCACTCTTGTCTTTGCGGCGACGAATTCGGCATATCTTTGGGTCGTGGTTGTGACGACGAGGTATATCACTGCTGCATAAGCTAACATGGAGGCGTCACAAAATCCATGGAGTTGGCGGGATACGACTTTCTCTTTGACGCATCCAAAGTAGCATCTTGGCAGTGTTATTGGTTTAGTTTTCTTCAAATCATCAATGAGTTTCAGCCATTTCCTTCGTAGTTCTCCTGTTAGAGGTGTGTCCCAGTCCATCCGGTTATCACACAGTGACTGAAATAGCAGCTTCATTTGGATAATGATGGGTGAGATGAATCCAAGCGGATCGTAGAACCTGGAAGCTACGCTTATTATGTTCCTTTTCGTTACCTCACAAACCTTGGCTGCCTGAGTAATCGGTTCTAAATCGTATACAAAGCAATCCTCTGCATAGTTCCATTTTACTCCCAGTATTTTCTGCTCATGCTCGGTTGTTGGCTCGAATATATTCCCAGTTGTGCTCGTGGTGTAAGACTCGTCATGTGTCAAAGGGGCTTGTAAACCATTGTGCTTCTCAGTTAGGTCTTCGTTCTCCTTTATCCTTGCCATCAGTGAAGACGAATGTCATACGAAAGTGTTGCTCAACAACACTTTCTCAAGTTAAATCCTCCCTCTGCTAGTCGCAGTTTGGCTTTCTTGTAAAACAGAAATGCTGCATCATCGCTGTCTTACCTGCATTCAAGTCATCGACATAAATGGCTTGCAAGAAATGCTCTACGAACTCTGGATCGTTGACTCGATGTTGCTCTATGTGATGTTTGATCGTTGCGTTTAGAAGGAAAGGGCTCGAGGAGACTCCAAACACCACTCTTGTGAACCGCAGCGTTACGATCTTGGGGTTGGAATGGTGGATGTCATCCACCCATAGAAAGCGAAGTACGTCTCGATCTGGATCTTGAATTGACAGCATGAGGAAGGCTTTCTCGATATCTCCGATAAGAGCTACCTTGTGACACCGGAACCGCAGAAGAATATCAAAGATGTTATGTGCCAATGCAGGACCTGTGTAGAGGCAATCGTTCAAGGATGGCCCGTTCTCCTTTGCAGAGGCATCATACACAATCCTCATCTTTGTCGTGGACTTGTCTCTTCGGATTACTGCATGGTGCGGAAGATAGTGAACCTTTCCAATTTCTCCAGGACAAGAGTGATCCACCACTTCCACAATTCCTTTTCTCAGCTGCTCTTGTATGACATCGTCATATTCTTGGAGAATTTCTGGGTCTTTTCTTAATCGTGTTAACAGCGATTTCAGTCTTCTTTCACTAAGACGATGGTTGTCTGGAAGGATGGGATGGGTTTCTTTCCAAGGTAATTCAACTTCATACCTGTTCTTCTTGAGTTAAGACTGTGTGAACCTTTCATAGACTGACTCATCACTTGGGTGTATCCCCAACGATTCCAGTTCCCAGAATCTTCTTAATTCCTGTGTTAAGTCCTGGGCATCAGAACGCACCGGTTGAATTGCACACTTTAGAACATGTGTGTTCACCAAGTTGACAGAACTGTTCTTAATTGGACTGTTACTCACTGGGCCGGATAAAACCCAGCCTACCTTTGTTTCCATTGCATTTGGACCAGAATCTCCACACTTTACTGCTCCTGTTGCAAGGTTCCAAAACTGGTCAGATCCCACAAGAAGATCCACTTCTAACTCTTCATCTCTCATGTTAACATCAGCAAGATGAAGTCCGTCTAGATGATGATATTTTTCCTGTGCTTCTCGTGTCGCTTGTTGGCTGAGGGGTTGACATATTGTGGGTACCACAAAAGCAGTTAGCGGAAGGTCTGGATAGTCCTTCTCTGTCTCAATGATCAAGTTCACAATTTCACAGGTTTGTGGTTGCTCATCTTCACCTCCAAATGTCTTAATCACGAGGGTTTCTGTTCCTTCTGTGTTTAGATTTAATTTTTCTTTCAACCTGGTTGTCACATAAGAACGTTGGCTGCCACTGTCTAGTATCAGCAGTATCTTTACCCTTTCTTCTGGAATTCCTGGTTTGTATATGTTGGCCTTGGCGGTCTGTAACAGAATGGATGTTCTTGTGCCAACATACATGGTTTGACTGATGGTGGCTGGTTGCTCTTGTTGATTTCTACCTTGTGCCACTCCTTTGTGCTCTTTTAGTAAAGGGTTACCATTACTTCTGGTTGATTGCCAATTGGGTTTCTCATTCTCCCTCGGTTCTTGAGGTGGGAATCGTGGTGGGAATTGAGGTGGGTGTTGTGGTGGGTATCGAGGTACGAATTGAGGTGGGTGTTGTGGTGGGTATCGAGGTACGAATTGAGGTGGGTGTTGGCTTGTACACAAACTTACATGGTGTCTTTTCCCACATTTTAGGCATTTGTTGCTTGACTGACACTCTCTACTGATGTGGTTCTTTCTTAAGCAAATAAAGCACCGTCCACTTCGTTTCAGGATATCCTCTCTTGCAATTACATTGGTTACAGTTTTGCAGTTAGCAGATCGGTGTTTCTGTTGGCAATAGCTACATGCTGTGTCTTGATAACTAGATAGAAGGATGCTGCTGATGGGTAGGTTCTATTTCTTTGGTTATTGGGCCTTGTTGTATCTGGACCTTGTAGATTTGCTCTTTCTCAGGCTTCCAATTCCTGCTGGAAAAGTGTCAAAAGGGCATCCAAGGACCACTCTCCCTTTTCCATCTTCTTTGTGGCAGTAATTCGTAGTCCTGGTGGCAGCTTTTGCATCAATATTGAAATCATGAGATTCCCATATGATTCAGTTGCAACTCCCAACGACTTCAGACCCCTTACATGTGATTCCACTTTGTCGTAAAGTCGCCTGACATCCTGCAAGTCATGGAGGCTTGTTGCTGCTGGCAATTGGAGAAGGCAGTCCATGTGAGTGTTGATAATCTGTTGCTTGTTTCCAAATCTGCGCTCCAACAGTTCAATTGCTTCTTCATAGTTTGCCGATGTGATTTTCAGCCCTGATATTGCCTCAGCTGCTGATGATTCAAGTAAGGAATTTAAATAGTTAAATTTGTCAATACTATTTAAATCAGGGTTGTTGTGTATGGATGATGAATAGCTATCCCAGAATGGCGTCCACTCTTTAATATCTCCCTTGAACTTTTTTAAATTCAGTTTTGGTAACTTTACCTTTGCAACTGCCTGGCTTGAAGTGCTTGAGTTTAGGTTGTTCTCCATCTCTATCCCTCCAACTGGGTCTGATACCAATGATACGTTTGCAGAATTAACTGAAGAATTGATTCGAACTAAAGTGGCATGTATTTCTTCTCTCAGAAAAGGTCACATTCTTCGATTTATTTCTCTCTCGATATTTTGTTCTGCGACACTAACTAGTATGTCATCGTCCAAAGCTTGCAAAATGTCTAATTTCTCCTTTGATGTAATCTTCTGTTGCATTAGCTTCTCAATAAGTGATTTGTTCGCTGGGTCAAAATCGTTAAGGATGGTGATCGAGGATTTAATTGTTCTCCTCGTCGAGGATCTATGTCCACCTCGAATCTTTCGTTTCTTTGCCACTTCGTCATTCATTTCGTTGGCGTCACGTTGCCGAATAAGATTTGTTGTTAATGGACTCGCGTAGATTGTTTTCCAAAGGCTCGTAGATTTAGGTTCGTCTCCGGCTCGAAAGGACCATGTTGTATATATTATTTCACTTAATTAATTCACTTAAGTGTCCATAGGATTAAACTCCGAAACGTTTATTAGTTTGAATTTATTGATATCTTTATCGACCAAATCGCCATTAACATAACACAACAGCCACGTGACCTCTCGGTCACTTGATTTACTATAACATGAAGTATCCAACAAAACTTTTGTGATCTCGTACAATTGATTTCTCGCCATAACCCAGTTATGAAAGCATGGCTGGCAAATCGTAGTTCGAGAAATTACCATACGACGTACATGAGCCCGCGGAGCCAGAATGAATTCATTACACTGTTGGGAGAAGAGATCCGAGAAAAGATTAGCGACAAAGTAAAGAGATCAGAGTATTGCTCAGTTATGGCTGATACTACACCAGATGTGAGCCATGTAGATGAATTGTCTGTCGCAGTACGATTTGTAGATGTCGATACTTTAAAACCTGAGGAGCACTTGGTGTATGTCAAAGAAACATACGATAAAACAGGAGAAGGACAGGCGAAAGATATTGTGCACAGTTTGAAAAGTGCAGACATACCACTATCAACTGTACAGTTCCAGACATACGATTTCAACATCTAGTATGTCCGGAGTTCACAAAGGCGCGCAGCAGAAATTTAGTGAAATTCTCGAGCGAAAGGTACCATACATTAAGTGTGTCCCACATGGCATTAATCTAGTGATAGAGCATGGTTGCCAGGAATCCTCATTGGTTGGTAAGACATTTGCCACCTTACAAAACAGTTTCGTCTTTTTCACAAAGAGCACCAAACGTAATAAGGAATTAAAGGACAAACTCGAAGAAATTGAAAATGCGTTGATGCTTGATGGTCAGCACGTGCTGAGTCTGTAAAAGCTGTTTGGCGGAGTTTTGATGCTATACTTGATGTTTTGGAAATCCTGGAATGTTCGAAGGACGGAGAAACGAAGACCAAGGCAGCTAATCTGCTTAACTCTGTTCGTAACATTGATTTTATTTGTGGAATTATGCTTTTGAAGAATGTAATGTTCAAGACGAAGATGTTGTCCGACTATCTACAAGGTGAGTCTGTCGATGTCGCTGGTGCACTCGTTGCCATGAGTTCAACGGATGGCGTTCTGAAAAGGATGCGTGCCGATGACAATGAGGTCAATGATGAGATTGAAGCCGCCATTATTGTCGCTAGAAACCTTGGTACAGAGCCACTGGCTGATTTTTCCAGACTACATCGACTGAGAAGACCGTCACGCCGTTTAGACGACAATCCTTCAACAGCTACACCAGTGCTTAATGATATAACAACCTTTTACAGATGCGAATTTTTCAAATTTATAGACTCTCTTATTTCAACGTTAGGAGAGAAATCTCAGTCCCTCACAAATGTATTTCAACCATTTCTGAAAGTCATCGATCCTGACGCACCCGGTAACTTGGACGATGCGAGAGAATTGGTGGCTGCATTACCTTCTGTATTTTCGCAAGACACCTTTGCCACTTTGCACAACAATTCAAAGTCTTCTTTGAACATCTTGATCATCAAAGAGTCCAAGGGGAATTCCTTACAGATGACAAGCAACCCTGTCGAATCACAAAAGCCGCCAACATCGCCTTATCGTTAGCCAGCAAGCACGGTTTATTCAAAATCGTTTCAAGAGTTTACCAGCTTTTCTTCACAGCCGCGCCGTCTGTTTGTGCAAATGAAAGGTCTTTCAGCGCATTGAAAAGGATAAAAAACCACCTTTGCAGCACCATGAGTACAACACGACTAAATGATTGCATGTTGCTTGCAGTTGAACGAAACTTAACGTATGACATTGATCTAAAGAAATTGGCGGTAAAGTGGTCCCTTTTAAAAGACAGAAGGGAGAAACTATAAATTTAATGTTGAAAAAGTACGAAAAAACTACTTCCGTCCGTCAATTTAAATCATGTAAATATCCGTTATATGCGTTTGGTTGTCGGAAACTGAGTGTATTAGTATTATGAACTATTAACATTTATAAATTTGTTGGGTTTTGTTACGCGAGTGGCACGCGTGTCCAAACTTTAAGAGACTCGGGACCACTCAAGAAGAAATATCAATTACATCATATTATCATTTAATACATTATTTTATTTAAACACGTTGTCAAGGCGTTGGTAAAATGTTTATGTCAGATTTATTTCAATATTTGTCAGGAAATATTTTCAGGTAAAATGTGATATGGTAAAAAAATCAGGTAAATCATCCTGTTCCACCCCCCCAAACAAACAGTGTTCGGAATGAAATGCACTTTTGCATCTTCCTGTAAATGGAAAAAAATATTAGTGAAATTGTGTTGTATATTTTTTAAAGTTAATCATTATGATGTATTTGAATATAACAAAATTAATGTTTATGCATGGTTGCCAATTAAGGTGGAAAATTAGGTCAGGATTTCTCAAAAGAACGAATCCATTCGCAGACGTAACTTTAGCGGGCATGCTATATTTAGAGATTAGTGGTTGATGTTACAACTTTATACCCACGATAAACGATCTTTCATCTAGGACACAGGCAAAAGTAGAATTAATATATAAATGAAGTAAATTGCGGCGATGAAATTTACGAATTTTTAAAAATGATAAATAACGCAATACGTCGGTACAGCCTACAACGGTTATTCGCCATTTGGGAATAAAAGTGGTGTGTAAACACAGGTAAATGCTCTGATGTTAATTTTTAACGATGGGTTTAATGATATAAAGTTGCAGCATGTTATGTTAAATTGTAAGCAGTTTATAAAAAATAATGGCTAATGCTGCATTCTCACAGTTCCAGAAAAATAATTCTAGGTTTTTAGCTTATGGAAAGAGTGTGATCTGAATATATTATTCGGAAGACGGTAAAATGTTGCTTTTCACCTCTGAGGCGTCTTCGGACGTCACACACGCTTTCGCTATTAGCGAGCTGATATGGGCAATACAACCAATTTGATCATCATTTGGGAGATGACGAAAGGCAGCTGGCATCGTATTCGTGTTATCCGTTGCAACAAGTCGAAACGGTGCGTCCGGTACATTCTCCAGGTAAAACTTACCAATATTTACTGCGGTGTGATCCTCGAGATTGTACTCTGACGTTGACCAAATGAAGTTGCGCAGTGTCCAGTCAGGAGAAATGTGGTGCAGTGTGACTGACATATAGCTTATCCCAGTGTACTTTTCTTTCCAAAGAGCAGTAGTAGTGCAGAACGGGTCACCTTTTAAAACACCTAACATTTTATTTCGAATTTCTTCATGGCGTTTGGGAAGATAATTCCGAGTAAGGATGGTTCTGTCCACAATATGTTCAGTCAAGTCAAGGTTTGCACCATACTTTGCGCCAAGTCTTGCTGCTGTTTTGAGCAACTGTTTGATGCCGTCTTTTTTAAAGCTTGACAGTGGACTGAAGTCCAAGGCTGCTGCGTCAATGGCGTCGATTTGTAACGATGCTTTCTCGGCTTCCGTTATCTTCACTGGCGGCTTCTCTTCAGCTGTTGAGGAGAATGTCAGTGTTGTTTGCCCTTTGGATAGCTTTGACGTGCAACAAATATGCTTGTTTAGTTGAGCATTTCCCTTGGCAGAACTGTACTTGTAAACCATTTTACAATCGTAACAAGCAACGAAATTTTCATAAACGGTTTCGTCAACCTTTGGAAACCCAAATTGCTTCCAACATTGCGATCTTTTCTTGCCGCCAACAGATTCAATCGATGCGCGATTAGATGCTTCTCGTAAGAGCTTTTGTACTTTTTCTTGCGAAAGTTTGGGAAAGCTATTGCTGTTATGTTCAGCAGCCATGTTCAACAATCAACACGACTAGACTGTGAAGTGTGACGTGTGTTCACGACTATTGACGTATTTGAGACAACTTGTGTATCTTGTTACAGTAATATATGTCATCACTCATAAAAATATGTAAAGGCCAGTAATTATTATGAAATATGAACCATAAACACAGCAGCACAACTGCATGAAGCAGGTAATTATGTTAACAAATAGGATTAATTTCTCAACAGTATAAATATTTATTGTTTCATGTTCGTGAATCGTAATCCGATCAGATCTGACTGCCATACAACCTTTCCAATCCGATCCGATCCGATTACCAAACAACTTTTCTAATCCGATCCGATCCGAAATTTATATTTATCGCTCCGAATCCGATCGGATCGGATTCGGATCGGATTTGCACACCTCTATTGTATATTCACTTAATTAGTGCGCATGTTGGACTCAGCACGCGCAAGAACTGCCAACATTGTCACCGTGCTGAGATTGTACCGATCAGTTCAAGCAAACCTTTTGCCTTGAAACGATTGATTAATGACATTTTCAGTTTGTGGATAATTTCCCAGGAAGAAATCTAGAAATTAGTTGAATCTGAAATCGTATGTTGTTGAAAGTTGAAACATTGGCATGGCGTTTAATCTTGGCTCAAATCGGTCAACCAAAGTTATATAGCTCAAACCTTTTGCCAAATTCCGATTGCGCCTTATCGAAAGGAATGAGCACTACAGAGCATCTTGGTATGTGCGAAAATTCCTTCAAATAAAATAGCTGATACCTCAACATCATTATTATGCGGACTCTCATCCGAAACAATATAATATGGTATTCGTAACGAATATAATATGGTATTCGTAAACGTGGAAGTTGAGAACTTGCAACATGTTTATCTATAATGAACAAAATTATCCGAGAAAGCTTTCCGACATATATCTTCTTCAAAAGCATGATGTATGCAAATGAGCAATCTTAGCACGAGAGATATTTATTACAGGCCCAAACGGTCAGTGTGCATGCCTAGTTCGTGCCGGTCTCATGTAAACAGGGACTCAGATAGTATGACATATTTTAGAACACTTTTCCAAAAAATATTCAAAAGGCACAACAACAAAATAATTCGCTCGATGATTGGTTTTGTGTTTACAGTCAATACACAGTGAATTTATGAATACTATTTTCGTAAACAAATGCGAAAGGCTATTGAACCACGTGCTTGTTGTGTTTTGTTTTGAAACATTTCGTCTAAATTGTCGTTACTGAAATGAGTGAATATTGTTATTTGTTCACATGCAAATTATGAGCTATATTGGGGGCTCGTATACTTAATTTGCTTTGGTTGACATTTTAAAGTATTTTTACGAAGAGGAATAGTATGAAATAATGGTATGAATATCTTTGCATGCAGAATTGGATAGACACCTCAAATTACTTTTCAAAAACCTGATTACACGTGCATTAGTCATTACTGTAAAACAAAAGGGCTTTACGAAAATAGTATCCCAAGCGAAAGTAATAGTACGCCTTAAATAATTGATTATTCATAGGGTTCGTAACGAATTAATACTGTAAAGACCAAGTTTCTGTTTTTGCTCAAAGAATTTGACAGTGACACCCTTCGAAGACGGCGGTTGCTTTGAAGTTCTTTGATCAAAGACTTTTATTAAAGACGTTGATCACAGAAACTTTGATAGCAGCATTAACTATGATAGTAGGAAAAGTGCAAATGCCTTTTGAAAAAATTTAACAGTAAACCTATGATAGTAGGTGCAATAACCTGTTAGACTATGGCATATTTGCGATTTAAAACATGATTAAAAGGTAAATGAAGCTAGGCCTTACCAGTTTTGAGAACGATTGCAACCCAAAGTATCACAGGCTCTGTCCAACCTGGTTTGATCAAAACGTCAGCGTGACGATTGGAAAATGAAAATAGCGAGATCAAACCAAAGAGGACTGTTGGTTTCTGCTGTTTCATGCTTTTTGCAAGAAGATCACAGATCTATAATTATTGAAAAAACCATGGTAACAGCGAGGCTTATAAACATGGTCATGAATAGATTTAATGCATGGTGTTTTTATGGCGACGCAATCAGTGAAATATTGCCACAATTAAAACGCAATACCTACAAATGTGAAATGTCGCAGAAGAGAAACCTGTTGGAAGCAAGCGTTGTTGCAAGCGATGGATATGATGGATTATGAACAGGCGGAAATGAAAAGCTAGTACGCTAGATTTCGCCATTTTTGAAAGAGACTGTTGACAAAACTATGCATGCGGAGCTTTCTTTGCGTTTTCAACACAAATGAGGTTGTGCTCAATCGATTCTTTCTTAACTTTTCTAGTTGTGGTTAAAGTAGAGGAAATTGTTGGGCGGTTCTTAAAGAGTGAGTGTCGAGGTAGTGCTTTGCGCGCTTGTTTTCTTCTTGGCGCCATTTTATGGGGATATACTTCATGGTAACAATACATATAGTCTCCCACCATATTTTACGGTTATTATTAGGGTTATGGTTAGGATTAGAGTTACGGTTAGGGGTATGGTTAGGGTTAGGATTAGGGTTAGGATGGAAACCCGGTCTAGTGTTACTATGAAGTATATACTATTTTATGAGACGCCTATTTCAGTTCACAAACGAATCCTTCTTATAAATTATCCATTTTCAAGTTTTCTAAGAAGTAAATATACCCGAGTGATCAATTATTGTGATATTTTTCGTAAAATTGATAATTTACTATTGTAATATTTTCGACACATAGAAGCTGCTACGAGCGCTTCGCCTCCGAACCGTGGAAGGCCGGGTTATGCTGCTGAAACAGCGCGAATAAGTTTGCGAATGGAAGTGTTTGATGAGTGACTAGTAAAGAAATATATTTTGTTGCTTCTGATGTTTTGTTCATTTGAATTTGCAAAGATTCAGGAACTAAAGCCATC
The DNA here is from genome assembly GCA_035772405.1 of Chrysogorgia sp. JL179-B06. Taxonomy (NCBI): domain Eukaryota; kingdom Metazoa; phylum Cnidaria; class Anthozoa; order Scleralcyonacea; family Chrysogorgiidae; genus Chrysogorgia; species Chrysogorgia sp. JL179-B06. The sequence goes on from JAYKKM010000310.1 coordinate 272,573, forward strand.
CGAGCCAGATTGTTCGTCAGAAACGGCGTTGCGCGCGGCACGCAGTGGTTCACAAACAAGCGAATCGCAACTGTTCAAATCGTCTTGAACATCAACTTCATAACGCCTTGAAGTCAGGATCGGACTCCAATTTCAACATTTCCAAAATAAATCTAGAGTTCACCATGCAAATTATAGTTCTAACGATGCGATGCACTGCAATCAATTCGTATGAAAACAAAAACACAAGCGCACAAAGCACTACCCTGGGTCCCTGACACTCACTCTTTAAGAATTGTTTCGATCTGTGCACTCGTTTCCGTATGTTCTCGTGTGATTAGATCAGCCTTGTAAATTCTCTCCAATTCTCATGAAGAAGCTTGTCGATTTCATCCCCATCGCATCGGAAGTATTTTTCATTACAACACACAACTCTTCTGCCTTTCTGTCCAAAACAATCTCCTTTCTCTCTCTCTTGGCCTGCACTCTTTATTAGCTCCACCTTTGTGAATAGGTGAACCCCTTTTCTCGTAAAAGCCGTGGTGCACATTTGCTTTGGTTGGCTGGCTTGTTGTCCCAAATTAGCCTGTCAAGGTACTTTGTTTTTGCATGTTTACTTTACGGGGTTTCTTGCTTGGCACGCTTTGATCAGACGTTTCTTGCAGGCCTGCCAAATCGCTTAATATATTACTTTTGCAGGTTGATTCAAACTCATAACAAGCCGCCTTGCAATTTCCAAGTTCCTTAATCCGGGGAGAGCCATCAATCAGCACGTCCTTCATCATTATTTTTTCCTCGTGTATCTTGCTCACTCAACCTCCCCATTTATTTAATTTATTTGGTATTAGCTCTTCTATTTCTTCTACCAACATTTTTTTACTTTCAGATGACCATGATGATCACAATTTTATGTCTGTGGCTACACCGACATCTGAACAAAGTGCTCTTACACGAGGTTCAAACTAAACGTTATCGAGAAAGGTGATGAAATAATTTGGACCATTCATTGTTTTCCAGTGATGCACATATCTTTTACCAAAGTGACATTTGAACACAAAGGTGAAATATACAATGGATTAATGAAACCTGCTGACATCTGTCAAATTTCTGATTTTCCAAGTGCAATTATTATGTGTTGGAGTAGTTGCAGTACAACATATATTGTGCTGTGGAAATGGGAAGTCCAAGAAGAGTTGCCTAGTGATTGGGAAGAAAGTGAAGCAAGCCTCAGTGACATGAAGCAAGCTGTGACAATGATGAAGGTGATGACAAAGATGAAATCCCATACATCAAAACATGGCATACACCAAAACATATCAACATCACTTGGAAAAAGCTTATGTCAAGCTTGGTGAAGACAAGGAATCTGTTACTATGCATATAATACCTGAACCTGACAACGAGAAAGATTTGGAAGCAATTTGTGTCAAAGTTGACTATGGAGAAAGACAATTTTGTGTAGGCTACATTGCAAGAGAGCTTACAAAGTATATACACCCACCTTTAAACAACAACAAAATAATTAAAATTAGAATTGAAAAAATCAAATTCCAGACACAATGGGTCCAGATTGGATTTTATGAGTATACTAATTACAAGAAATGGAGAGTGGGAGAGTTTTGTTGTAAATGCAGCACGCCATGTGAAACTGTATTAAAAGAACATCTGATCATGAATAGTATACTGTAATCCGTCAATGGCCGTGGTCATGCTTCGAATTGCTCTTGCAATAGTGGTCATATTTACCGTAAAAAAGCCATCTCTGGTTGGCAGTAATTCAGTATGTTATTTGTTCCATTATGAAGATGCTACAGACATAAACGAATCGTTCATTTCTTCATCGCTTTGGCAGTATAAACAGGATTATGGATTAAACCTATGACCAAAGAACGCTCTGAAATTATTGCTTATCCTTGCGGGAGATATAGAACTATGCACTGGTCCAGCCGTCAGATGCGGCGGATGCTCAAAGACTATTCGAAAGAATCAACTACAATGCTCATGTGATTCTTGTAAGCAATCATTCCATGTTAAATGCCTTATCGATAAACTAGCAATTATTTGTAATAACTAGCAATTATTTGTTACCGAGATAAATTCTCATTTCATAAATTTCACACTGTCGAAGGATCAATTTTATGAATTTTTAACCAATCAGGTGAAGCTGATGCTGATCTTAATTTAGCTACAAAAAAGCAGGACTGTCTTCGCAGAGGTCCGTATCCGCTTAAGCCAATCAGAAAACGCCAAATTTTGATCCTATACAACTGTTAAGCTATGCTTAATCACACATATCGAGCGATTGAAGGCAAGCGTCAACAACTATAGGGGACAACTAAAGCTTTTTCTGATGGTTGTAACAATATATTTCACAAAAGAGGACCACTATACTTCTTCTGACCAAATTATTGGGTTAATAAGGATATTACTGTATTATATATTCAATGAAGAAAATGGATACAACGTGTTCCGGCTAAACAGAAATATGCTACGGAGACTTGGCTGAGGAACAATAATTCTGTTGATCTGTTCTTCAAATAAATACCAGGACTACTAGTGATAAATCTTATGATTACTGATCAAGAAACAAGGACTATTTCGTATTACCTTATAATATGCGAATGCTTGCCGAGACGAGGTGCTTGCGACAGTGATGAGTCACTTAAACATATACATGTATATATATTATATATTGATCCAGTTTATATATTATATATTTATCTATATATATATAGAGAGAGCATTTTGCATATATATACTTCTATATATAATTATATTTTCAATGGTTAAAGACTGTAGGATTCAATCGTTTTGTGAATAATAAAGTACTTTGAGAAATTTGTCTGATCGTAGTGCTTATTCCAATTGGTACATGTATAAATAAAGCAAATCCATGCAAGAAATATATGTTATTTACGTCGCATATATGGACGTCGTAGCAACGTCGACATTTCAACGTCGATTCGGTTTGCGTTTTCGACGTTGGTGAATCGCTAGCAAATATATTATTAAAACGTATTTTAACGTTGTGACACAACCTCATTACAACGTTGACACACAACTTTAATAAAACGTTGTCACAATGTTGTGACAACGTTGTAGGCTACGTTGTGACAACGTTAAAATAACTTTCCTGGGACGTAGTGACAACGTTCTCAGGTGTCTACAAATCGGCGTTCTCAGGACGTTCGCGTACGACGTTGTCACAACGTAAGTCCAACATTGTGACAACGTTGTGACAACGTTATATTGTTAGCTGGGTAGCTCTATTCTTATACATTTTATATTCTTTGAATTTCTTAACTTTTAACTTATTGTATTATCATGTTTAGTACGTATTCTTATTCTTATTTAAATAGTACATAGTCTAATTAAACATGCGGCTAAATGCAGGAATTGCTCCGACCTGTCATTGGACGATAAAAATAGTAACAGCAGTGTCAATGGTGTAGAATTACCGCTCTATGTATGTACGCTGTTTACATATTTATCTATATCTTGATAGACCAACGAATACAAGGAAACCTATCGCTTGTATTTAATAAATAAAGAAAGAATGGTTGTCTTGAACTCATATGTTATGAAATTTTTTCGCACGATTTATATTACCGGGAGATTGAAGACGTATGAATTCAATACACGATCGAGAATCAGAAATATATTTTAATGCCACAAACAACAAGAATGTATGCTTAAAGCTATTCCGTATGAGAGCTGCATAAACTTTTACTTGCAAAAAGATTGATTATATCTAGTACCTTCCACGCTATGAGCGCTGAATCAAACGGTATTCGGCCACGCGGTCTGACCAAAAACGATTGTTTTGATTGTTTTATTTGTTTTGGTTCTTCGAAGCTTTTTGAAAGTAAAAGTTTATTCAGCACTCAAGTACGGAATAGCTTTAAGCATACATTCTTGTTGTTTGTGGCATTAAAATATATTTCTTATTCTCGATCGTGTGTTGAATTCATACGTCTTCAATCTCCCGGTAATATAAATCGTGCGAAAAAATTTCATAACATATGAGTTCAAGACAACCATTCTTTCTTTATTTATTAAATACAAGCGATAGGTTTCCTTGTATTCGTTGGTCTATCAAGATATAGATAAATATGTAAACAGCGTATAGATAGAGCGGTAATTATACACCATTGACACTGCTGTTATTATTTTTATCGTCCAATGACAGGTCGGAGCAATTCCTGCATTTAGCGGCATGTCTAATTAACAGGTCCTCCATTGATACCAGCAATTTTAATTCTGAATGAACCAACCTGTATAAATATTAGTTATTATTATTATTTCTAATGATTCATGAACTGGACAAGCAGGTGTTTGTGATGTTTGGCTTTTCTAGGCAAGGATTCGTGGTTGCTAATGATGTCGAATCGCTTCTCACTAGGTGTCAATACAATTTGTTGATCATAGATTAGTTGTGAAGGTGTTAGCAGGTACTAAATGCTCTCTTCGTCGACGTATACGTATTTAAGTGGCCTGTTATTAAGTGTGGTTTTAATCACTACCAGGAGTGTTCTTAGCAATTCAAAATCCAGAGATGATCGTCCCAAGTTTTTCATTAAGCATCTCTAGGTACTTTGCACCATACGTTCCCAGAATCCACCCTGCCACATCGCTTTCTCTACAATGAATTCTCATCATACCCACTTGGTAGCCAGTTGTTGAATGTTGGCTGATCGCATGATGTTCTTCACTTCATTGTTGGCAGCCTTGAAGGTTTTCAAATTACTGGAGGAATGCAGATAAATTATCCACCAGTTCAAGATGGACAGCCCTTGTGGAAGCACAGGTGAACATACGTACGTACATACGTTGCTTGATTAGTCGTTAGGTAGAGAGGCCCCACGAAATCAATGCCCGTGTTCGTAAATGGAGGCTCTTCACTGACTTGGTTTGACAGCAAAGACGTTTCCTTGGAATTTGTTGCACACTACACACTTCTTGAACGCAGTTCATATATTCCCTGATTCCACTATGAAGCACAATCTTGTGACTTTCTTGTATAATCATTGCAGTAAAACCATGCTTCGTGGGCAGGACGATCGGCTGTTTAGCGGTGTCGCGTAATGCTGGAATGGTTAATTCTTCCTTCTTAACAGATAATGTGGTCATCATCAATAGATTTACCATCAGATTCGAATGACCTGAGTTGATGCATCGTATGAGTTGATCCACAAAAGCCGTGGATTGTATGCTTTGCATCCATAAATGTTTGGCTTCTTTTCAGCTTGTAGTTCAACTACTGAACACGGCTTCTTTCTTGTCCTCTTCAAAAACCTGGGAGAGTTTTGTTGTAAATGCAGCACGCCATGTGAAACTGTATTAAAAGAACATCTGATCATGAATAGTATACTGTAATCCATCAATGGCCGTGGTCATATTTACCGTAAAAAAGCCATCTCTGGTTGGCAGTAATTCAGTATGTTATTTGTTCCATTATGAAGACGCTACAGATATAAACGAATCGTTAATTTCTTCATCGCTTTGGCAGTATAAACAGGATTATGGATTAAACCTACGACCAAAGAACGCTCTGAAATTATTGCTTATCCTTGCGGGAGATATAGAACTATGCACTGGTCCAGCCGTCAGATGCGGCGGATGCTCAAAGACTATTCGAAAGAATCAACTACAATGCTCATGTGATTCTTGTAAGCAATCATTCCATGTTAAATGCCTTATCGATAAACTAGCAATTATTTGTAATAACTAGCAATTATTTGTTACCGCGATAAATTTTCATTTCATAAATTTCACACTGTCGCAGGATCAATTTTATGAATTTTTAACCAATCAGGTGAAGCTGACGCTGATCTTTATTTAGCTACAAAAAAGCAGGACTGTCTTCGCAGAGGTCCGTATCCGCTTAAGCCAATCAGAAAACGCCAAATTTTGATCCTATACAACTGTTAAGCTATGCTTAATCACACATATCGAGCGATTGAAGGCAAGCGTCAACAACTATAGAGACGCCCACGAAGGGGCGGTCCTAACGGCCTTCTGAATTTAAATGTGACAAGCGCGCTATACGCTAACGAAGGGGGCGGGGCAACCACAGTCAACAGCCTTCTGAATTGATGTAAACACTGATTCGATGCCTTTCTGGTCTGGTTGCCTGTAATTTGTCCTGATTGTCGACAAAATTAACAAGTAAGAACATTTTAATAGCGATTTAATACAATTATTGTGTAAAAAATACCAAATAAACCCGATTTACTGTTAAACTCGCTTCACTAATAGACGTTACGGCTCCCTGTGCTCTAACCATTGAGCTAACCATGAGAGCGGACATTACAATGATGTATTGGTTCGATTGATATATGTAAGTAATATATAACAAGACTGGGGAGAAATTTCTTGAACAAGTAACTAGACTCCAATATAAACACCAAGTAACTTGTTTCCATAGAAACAGGCCCTTTAAACAACTACAAAAAATTGTCAAGCATACACCCGTAGTTGATGGTCTGGTTTACACTGTCAAAGTAGATTGAGCATGTTCTAATATGATCAATGAACTTCAAAGGAACCGCACAGTCTTTGAAAGATGTTTACACTATCAAACACTTTGATCAAACATTATTTTGATCAAAGAAACTTTGATAGTATAAACCAGCCTTAAACCCTGGTTTACACTGTCACTATCAAAGTTTATTTGATCAAACTGTACAGTTTGATCAAAGTTATGTGATCAAATTAGAACTCAAAGAAACTTTGACAATGTAAACCAGCCTCAAATGAATCTAAATTGTCAACTGAGATAAAGAACATATTTTGAGTCTCGTTTACAAGTTTTATCAAGTTAAACAGGGTTATTCGATGCCAACATGTTTCCTGATTTATTAGGCAAAATATATGAATGTACTGCATATAGTCACTTATGATCAATGATCGACGATATAAATATGAAATACATATTTTTGATATACATGTATATAAAACAAAAATAGGTCCGCTCAGGCGTACATGTATCTGCGCTAATATGTACAGGGAGCGTATGTATATAGACATGTTTTCAGTATTCTCATATGTAATATTTAAGGAATAGAAAACATTTTCCATGTTTCCATCGAGTTGATAGAGAAACACGAGTAAAGGTTGCAACATGAAATTTTTGTGGCTGAGAACACTGGCCCAAAGGCTGAGTATTTTATCGCTATTTTGAGTCCTAATGTTCCATGAGTGTTTCTATATTAACTTGAAGGAAACACGGATCCGAAACACATGTCCATTTCATTTTTAAAATAACCCTTTGAAATTTGATAAATGTGCAATTAATCATCGATTGAGCATACAGTTATACCAATAACAATATTATAACTGCAGTCTCAAATAGTACTGTATTTTGCAAGTATAAATAGTATTAAATTATGAAAAAGAAAAGATTAATCCAACTTGGTTCTAAACATGCATGTAAAAGATTAAAAATATATATATGAAATTATAATTTATTAAGTTTTGTATGAAATAGGTTAATAGATCTTATAAACGTAAACAAACTGAAGCAGCATTATTGAAACGTGTTAAGTGTTAACTGTTATAAGCGACTTTGTGTGTGAGCTATATTGTTACTAAATTTCATTATCTCACTGTTTATCAATCTCTCTTCGCCACTGTCTTGCTGTTGTATCAGATTCACTACTTTGAAGTGTGATACATTTCGTGTAATGGTACGGTTGTGGCTTTTGGCAACAAATTACTGTATCTCCTGTTTTAATGTTGGATGTTTGAGTGTTTCTTTGCATCATAGTACTTCTTGTTTTTCTATTTTTCTCTTCGATGTTGTGTTTGACTTTCTGGTGTTTGTTTACTACCTTTCTTGTTGATATCTCAGGTAAGCTTCCTTGAAGTTTGCGATTGAAGAGAAATTCACAGGGGGAAACTTTAGTGTTGAGTGTGGAGTAGACCGGTAGTTTAATAAAAATCTTTGAAGCTCTTGCTTCCAGTTCTTTCCTTCCACCTTTCATTACTTTGCCGATTGGTTTCATCACACTTGCCACATCGCCGTTTCCTTGTGGCCACAATCACAGGGCAAAATAGAAAATTTAAGTTCCCTTAAAGCTTCATTAAAACGCAACTATTGAAGCGTTTAAGTTGGCTTTAAGGTTCACTTAAATTTACAAAATAGACCTTTAGTTAACGTTCAAGTATTGACTTAAAGATTATTGATGAACCATTTAGGTATAACCTTAAAGGCACATTATTTCCACTTAAATCAGATTTTAGTGAAACTTTAAGATGAATGTTAAATACCAGTTAAATTGACTTTTAAATATGCTTTAATGTACCATAACAAAGCTATAGGACTCGATAATATAAGTGCCAGGCTATTGAAAGACTCTGCTGCTGTTATTGCACCAACCCTTACTGAGATTTTCAATTTGTCACTTGTTTCTTCCAAATTCCCTACAATTTGGAAATCGGCCAGGGTAACCGCACTTTTTAAAAAAGGTGACCGTACAGATCCTAATAACTACAGACCAATAACAATTTTACCAACCCTGAGCAAGATCCTTGAAAAAGCAGTCCATTGCCAAATCTTCAATTTTTTACAAGAAAACAAAAAACAATAATTTGGTTTTAGACCAAAGCGGTCTACTGACATTGCTCTTATACAATTTACTGATTCTATACTCCAAAACATGGACAACGGACGCCTAACCGGAGCAGTGTTCTTGGATCTATCAAAGGCTTTCGATACCGTAGATCACAATATTCTCATTAACAAACTGTCTTCAATTGGTTTAACAATGCCAGTGGTCGATTGGTTCAGGAGTTATTTGTTGAACAGATCACAACTGACTACTATTGGCGACAAACGGTCTTCCTCAATGTCTGTACCTGTTGGTGTACCACAAGGCAGCATACTGGGGCCTCTACTATTTAATATTTTTGTGAACGATTTACCGTTGTCTCCAATCATGTGAAGTTACATTATATGCAGATGACACTGTCATATATTTTTCTTCTACCTCCATCACTGAAATTGAAGATAAAATTAACAATGACTTATCCAGAGTTGCTGACTGGTTTGGGAACAATCTGTTAACTTTAAATAACAGTAAATCTAAATTTGTCTTAATTGGCAGTCATCACAAACTTAGTTCTTGCGATGGAATCAATTTATCTATTAAAGATGTAAAAATTGGGCATTGTGACACTTTCAATTATCTTGGAGTTACAATCAATCAAACTCTAACATGGTCAGACCACATCGAATCATTAAGTAAGAAAATCAATCAGAGGATCGGTTTGTTGAGACGAGTTCATTATCTCTTACCACAACAGTGTTGCATTACCTTATACAACGCATTGGTTCTACCCCTGTTTGATTATGCAGACATCGCCTGGGGTGACAAGAATAATGTCACATTAATGGACTCTCTCCAAATTCTTCAAAATAAGGCTGCGAAAATAATTCTTGGAATTCCTCCATATTATTCAGCAAGTAAAGCCCTTGAAACTCTACGATGGAAACCACTATTTTTAAGACGTCAATTTCATCGATGTGGCGCTGTATATAAATCAGTTAATGGTTTAGTGGATTTTGATTTCAACCTTATAGAAAATAAAAATATTCATCATTATAACACTCGTAGACGTTCTGATCTACATCTTCCTAAGGCTAAAACCAATTGGGGCAAACAACGTTTTACCTTTAGCGCACTCAAGGACTGGAATAATTTACCATTGCACATTAGAAATTTAGATAGTCTTGCTTTTTTTAAATCTAAATTAAAATCACTCTTCTGACAATGATTGTGACATTTTACTTTAACCTATTGAATTATTTTAATATCTCGTTGTATAATAATAATCTAACTTTAGTCTAGAAAATTGTATTACTTTTTAACTATATAACTACATCATTTATTGTATTATATTGTTATTATTATTATTATTGTATTACTACATAACTAATCTTATGTAATTATTTATTATTCATAGGGCCCCAATGAAAAACACCGTATGGTGATATGGGTTTCCCTAATTAAATATTATTATTATAAAGTTCCTTAAAGTTTAATTTAGCACAATTTAATATCAGCCTTAAATGTCACCCAAATAGAGATTCAAGTAAACTTTAGTGCACCATAAAGTTCATTAATTTTTAAAATTTATATTGATTATATATTCACTAATTTTTATATTTTGTAATGAAATGATAGAAAATTACTTTCTGTCATTTATTGGTCCTTAATTATTTGTAGTTTGAAGCACTAATTATAATTTGTATGTCTATAATTCAATCACAATGGCATGTACACAGTATTATATATATTAAATATTAATTAGAAACCATAAGATACTGTATAATTCCTTATATCATCATATTGACAATCAAGGCACACAACAATGAAATTACAAATAACATATTTATTACACAAATTAACTGCTACAACAATAGTTAAATACAGTTGAACCTTTCATACACGACCACCATTATTGTCAGGCAAGGTGGTCACTTAATTATGGAAGTGGTCACTTAATTATGGAAGTGGTCACTTACAAGTACAACTTTGAATATGGTATGTTTGTTCAATGTTCATTTAAAAGCATACAGTACTTAGGATGACACAGCCCATTCAAGGAAATCATCAGGTTTTTGCCTTGTTGATGGTTGAAGAGCTTCACAACGTTGGAAGAATTCTATCCCTGGCCCTCTTGGTAAGATGCTTCTTATAATTTTCATCCAACTCTTTCTTGTTTTTTTTTAAAGCGGGTACTTTCCCAGGAAAGCCTTTTTACCTATATCCTACAACTTTCCTTTGCCCATCAACACCATTGGCTTCAATGTCACTCTCCTCACTTGACATGGCTTCATCCACCAAGACTTCAGCTACCCTAGCCAACTTCTTCACTGTCCATTTGACCTTCTCTAATGTTACAATTCTCCTGGCTTATTCCTATATAAAGATCAATTACATATATATACATATACATATACATATACATATACATATATTATATATATATATATATATATATATATCAGGCAGTGTGCGAACTGACAGCGCAAAGCATGATGGGCGAAAATCAAAATCCGTTCATTTGCATACAGACCATGGTTGAGCGAACATCAGGTTCATGAATATTAGGGTGTGCAAGGGGCCCCGACTTTCGGCAAGTTAGCCTACCTTTTTTTTGGTGGTGAGGTTCATGCTAAATAACAACTTTGTGAAGTTTCAAAGAAATTTAACAAACTTTAGTGGTCCCTCCTGGCCACTACAGTTTGATGTGTGGTGCGAACTGTATTTTTGGACAAAATTGTCATATTTCAGCCCCTGAACATGCTACAGAGTCAAACGATACCTTAAATGATGCACAATTGACATGTTTATATTGGCCTTGTTAATATACCATAGGCTTAAAACCATCAGGAGAAGAGTTATGGCCAAAATAATGCATTTTTGACTAACTTTGATACTTGTGGGCAATGCCGGCCATGTGACAACCTGATATATGTATATTTGTTCTCATAGATTTTAATTTGGTAAGCATTACAACTATATAAACATCTAACATGCACCATTATATTGCATGCATTGCAGTGCAGATCTCAGTGCATGATTATTGGCCCCAGGCCCCAGGCGGTTATGACCAGGCCCCAGGCCCTTATGACCAGGCCCCAGGCGGTTACTCAGCACTTTGTGAGTTTGTGTCTTACTTTCTGTAAAACTACCATGTCTAAATCCAAAGATCCTCGCTATTTTCTGTTGCAAACAATCCCAACAGACGATGATAGGACTATCACTGGCTGTAGACTCCCTACAGCACGACAAGTTCTCTTGTGTTTCTTGGCTTACCATGACTCAAAAAATAACAAGAGCGCAAAACGTGATGCAGCAAATGCTGCTATTGATGCAGTCCTACCATTTTACGAGTGTGCCAGAGTTCCTCACATCAATTTATGGAAGATGGCAGAACAAATTGAGAAGTTGTTTCACAATATGCTAGATATATTAAGGATACCAATTGCAAGAAGGAGTACATACACTTGTCAGAAACGTATAACAGAATTTAGGGAGAACTTGGACAAAACAATGAAGTTTTGGCCAAGAAATGCAATGGATGTGATAACGAATGAGTCGGATAAGCAGTTTTTAGTCTCTATGATGACAGACAGAGTGGCAACAATGGGATCTGGAGATGACATTCTCAGTGTCAAAGAAAAGAAGATAGCTGAGAGAAGAAATGCTGAAGAGGAGCGGATTTTGAGAGAACAGCAACGAAAAGAGGAGACTGCTGGATACTCAACGTCAGAAGAGGAGGTCACAGATGTGGAGGTAGAAGAGCTTGAGGGAGAAAATGAGCAAAGTCATGAGCAAGTCACCCCTAAGAGATCCCACAAGCGTGTAGTTAAGACAGGAACAACAGCATTTTGGCCACATAACATCCTGAAATCACCGGTTGTGGTGGAGACAGCTATCAGGAACAATATATCACCAACAGCCATGTCTGCAATAACACAGTCCCTAATACGAGCTACATCTGGTGATCCAACTAAAGTTAATCTTCACTACAAAACTGCATACAAGTTAGTAAACTTAATACATAAATATATAAAGTTTTCTCAAAATCCCACCATATTTTGACCCCTATAATGTATGGTAACTATCATTTTCAGCTACAGAATTGGGACAGCTCTAAGCATCAGCACCAAGATCAAAGAGTCATGGACTCCGCCTCAGACTTCAGTTGTCCATTGGGACGGAAAACTCATGGACACACTCGACAATAAGTACGCATTGGAGGAGCGCTTGCCAATCTTGTTGTCAGGTGAATCATATGTGTAGTTGATAGATTGATGAGCTAGAAAACTAATGTAACTCAATTCTAAAACATGATTGATTATATATTTTTAAGCAATGTAATAACTTAATTCAAATAATTTATTGTAGTAATAGCATAGTACTATAACGGGTAATAACTGAAATTTTTTTGTAATTGCAGGTATTGGAGGAGTAAAACTTCTCGGCGTGCCTACACTTGCCCATAAGTCCACTGATAAGACTGGACCTATGTTGGCTAAGGTCACAAAAGAGCTGTTAGATGAATGGGGATGCACTAATACGGTTGTGGGGATGACGTTTGATACTACTAGTTCCAACACGGGTCAAGTTACAGCAGGTTGTATTTCACTACAATTAGTGCTGCTAAAGGTGTTGCTCTGGCTAGCCTGTCGGCACCATGTCGGGGAGGTGTTCCTCACACATGTGTTTAAAGCTTTGAAAGTTGAAGTATCCAGGAGCCCTGATGTAACTGTCTTTATCAGATTCAAAGAAAATCATACAAGTGACATAGACTCAGACATGTATATTCCACCAGTTCCAGCAGCTCTGAAAGAGAGAAGGGATGAAATAGTGAAACTCTGCAAGGATGCTCTGAAGCAGGACTTTGTTCGTGGAGACTACGAGGAACTAGTTAAGCTGATATTGATGTACCTTAGTGACACCAGTACTGACTTCATCAGACCGGGTGCACTCCACAAGGCTCGGTGGATGGCAAAAATGTTGTACAGTATCAAAATGGTTCTATTGAGCAAGAAGATTGTAAACGAACTACCAAAGAACGCAATATTTACATCTGCGCAGCAGCAGCTGCCAAAGCTGAAGAAGTTTGTCCAGTATGCAGTGTATTAGCCTGCGAGCCGGCTCTCCGCGGGTTGGGGGAGGGCGGGTTGGCTCCTGTCCCTTCAGCAGCACCAGGTAATGATCTAAATCTAATCAATAAACTGATTAGCTATAAGGACATTGACTCTGTTTCTGCTGATGCAGCCCTCAAAGCAATGGAGGGTCACATGTGGTATTTAAGTGAGGAACTCGTACCACTCAGCCTCTTCAGCAGCATCGTCACAAATGAAACTAAGCAGAAAATTGTTGATAAGCTCCTGACATTTGACAATTCTAGTGACGCTGTTTGCAGCAAGAGGACTGGAACTGGTTATGGTAAACCATGTTTCCCAAAGGTACCAACAGTTGTCACCAATGACTTGAGCAGTTTTGTTGGAGAGGACTCATGGTCGTTTTTCAAGATCCTGAAGTTTGAAACAGACTTCTTACACTCACCTGTTGGAGATTGGATTACAAACAACCAGTACCTTTCAGCAAAGGAAATTGTCTCCCATCTGTGTGTAGTGAATGATGCTGCAGAGAGAGGAGTCAAGTTGGCTCATGACTTCCTGCACACAGCCAAGAAGGAGCAAAACTTGCAAAATGTGCTCCAAGTGGTGGAGAACAATAGAAATGTCCTCCCAAATCAGAGAAAGAGAAAGCGACAGTCTAAGAACTGGTTCCTTCGTTTGTAGATTGTGAATATTATATTCATTGATGAATGATGGTCCTTAGTATATATTATAATGTACGTACGACGTACGTCTATATAATATTAGGTAGACCTATAGACTTTTGTATTATTTTTGTATTCTGTATACTGATTATATTCTATTGTACATTTAGCTCAATGTATGATAAAAATATACATATATAATACATATCAGGTTGCCACATTGTGCCAGCAGGCATCATAATTAGTCAAAAATGCATTATTTTGGCCATAACTCTTCTCCTGATGGTTTTAAGCCTATGGTATATTAACAAGGCCAATATAAACATGTCAATTGTGCATCATTTAAGGTATCGTATGACTCTGTAGCATGTTCAGGGGCTGAAATATGACAATTTTGTCCAAAAATACAGTTCGCGCACACATGGAACTTTAGTGGCCAGGAGGGACCACTAAAGTTTGTTCAATTTCTCTGAAACTTCACAAAGTTGTTATTTAGCATGAATTTCACCACCAAAAAAAAGGTAGGCTTCCTAGCTAAAAGAAATCAAAATCATGGGGCCCCTTGCACACCCTAATGAATATTCGATATGGAATTAATAATCTGTTGCCTTTTGTCAAAAAATACAGCAAAGAATGTAACTTGCGAATATTTTCTGGTCAAACTGCAGCAATAGATGCTTCTTGTTGGATACATAAGGCGCTTCTTGTTGGATACATAAGGCGTTATGTGTATCTATAAACCGAACTGGAAGTCGAGAAAGGTAAGAAATTTCCTCGGAAATTTTTTCATACATTGTTTAGCCTGGTTTTATTTAAGTACTAAATTACACGGGTCGACGACTCAACGTTTGTTTATATTTATACTGATATTTATAGACTTGGTGATATTTTTGAGGCACATTTACGGATAGTAAAAAATTCGGGGGTTATACCGTTTGTTGTATTTGATGGATTTGCCCTTCCTGCAAAAGCTAGCGAACATGAAAGACGACAAAGGCTAGTATATATATATATATATATATTAAGAAAAGTCAATGTTGTATCGTTTTGTGCAATATTCCCAGCCCGCTGAGACACAAACTTGTCGTGTTTTATTTGCTAAGTTTTAAGTTTATATTTATTCGCAGAGTACGCGAAAAGATTCTAAAACAGGCTGAAGAACCAGACATCTTCAAAATCTGAAGAAAATAAGTTACGCAGCCAAGCTGCATCGATGACCTTCGAAGATATTGTCGTTTGCATAAATGTAAGTAAACAAACTTCTCTAATAAATGATGATATTAATTTGTAGGCGAAATAAATAATGATAGTGATATTTCAGTATTATAAACTATTAACGCGTTGTCTATTATTTTCTTTGAAAGATTTGTTTGGCACACAATGTAGAGTATGTGGTGTCACCTTATGAAACTGATGCACAAATTGCTCACATGCTATCAAATGGACATGCAGATTTTGGGATCACAGAGGATTCGGACCTGTTGGTTTATGGTTGTCAGAAGGTTTGTAAGCAGTGCTTCCACTCTGCTGAATCGAAATTTCCCTTTTTTATCCTTTTTTTGGGCCAAATTTCCTTCCCAAAATTTTTTATTTCCTTCTATTTTTCCTTCCAAATTCCACCCTCGACCCAGGCCTACGGCGCGCGCGAATAGTGGTCTGGGGACGAGAATGTCCAAATTCCTCAAAAATGTTCTATAATCCCATTAATCCGTTAGTAATAACTTTAATTTAACAATTTGGAATAACATTTAGATATTTACATCATGCCCAAACGTTATATTATTATATAACCTTTAAAGATAAACTTCAACTTCAAGACCTTATGTTAGAACAACTCAACAAGTACTTTACATGAACCGTATTTACATTTTTTTTATTTTCCAAGAATACCAGGCAAAGATTATCATTCTGGCCAATAAATACAATCCACTGTTTCTGTTTGCAAGTCAATTCACTAAGTTAAACGACTCATCTATGAATTTCTTTCTCAAATCTCTAACTTCTTCGTCTGTCGCGCTTGCCTTCATGTTATTTGCTAGTTTCAACATGCTGTCGCTTGGTTGAAATTCTGCAGCAGAAAACTTTCCATTTTTTATAGCCATCTTGAATTGGAGAAGAGAAACTAAAGATGACGACTTTAGTGAAGCTCGACGATCCGTTTTGATTAGCTTATAGCGAGCTGAAGATTCTTTCCACATCAGCATTTGAGAAGGGAAACGTTGCCACGATCTTGACAAACTTAGTGAGGTTAGGGTATTTTGGCTGACCAGTCGGATTCCGCGCATCTCGAATGATGGTCCAGTACTTATCCCAGTGAAGGTTACAATGAATCTTACTTTCCAATCCGTGTTGCCGCCATTCACGATCAAGTTTCTCGGTGTCCAGAATCTCTTTTAAATAAGGCAACTTCTGACATATGCCCTCAAGAGAAGGTGGGATCATAGAAGCAGCGTTTTGGGGCAATGTACACTGAACGATATCGTGGATGTCCGCATCAAGATCAAACCGTTTCTGGATCTGAACAATCGATTCTACGAGGAAATTCTTGCAGTCGGTACGAAACCGAGACACATCTTCTCTACTAGCCCCAGCTTTTATTTCTCGTAAGGTTGCTGTTGCTGCCATGCCAACATAGATATTTTCCAGGGGTACATGATGTCGTTCACTAGTTGGTGCAATTTGTTTCGGCGTTGTAGCTTTCACATAATCCATAGCCATGAAGTCACTTGCAATTGATTTTATGAGACCCTCTACTTCTGGCTTAAGACAGGAGTGGTCTTTCACTTTGGAAAAGAATGTTGAAATCGTTGAGCCGCTCAAGCTGGTAACTGAGAAACTCAAGGTAAGCCAAGGTGAACTTGTTCTCGAGTGATCTGTGTATCCGATTGTTGGAATGTGTCGGATCTTCGTTGACAACAATGACAAAATAATGCCTCAATGCTTCATACTGTTCCAAAATGCGATTAACGCATGCTTGTAGCGAAAGCCAGCGTGTTTGTGCAGGGGACAGTAGCTTAACGGGTTCAGCTTCAAAGAACTGTTGGAATTCTTTGTAGACATCTTGTCTCTTTGATGAACGGTGGAAATGTGCGTAGATGTACCTACACAGATCTTTTAACCCCTTTGGCAACATTTTAGCAGCACAGGACGACACTAAGTGAATAAGGTGTCATGAACATTTCACCGTCTGTATATTCCTATTCTCCGATTTCAACAGCTGGGAAACCGAGTTTCTCTCTCCAAACATCACGTTTGTAGTATCTGGTGAATACCCGATTATGTTCTCCATCGGTATACGAAGCTCAGAAAATGTGCTTTTCCCCGAGGAATAGATCCCTTGCGCTGTACCTTCTTCGACTTCGACCATATCCACTAAATAATGCTTGGTTTCAAATGCATCCATGTCAAAATAGGTCGCCAATATAGCAAGCTGCTTGGAGGTACTTAAGTCCGTAGCTTCATCGATGATAAAGCTGAACTTCTCTGATCGTAGTGTGGAAACAGCTTGGTGTAGATAGTTGAATCCCAGGACTTGGCGAATCACGTTCGAGGCTTTTTGCTTACCGAGGTGTACGGTTTTCATGGCATCATCGCATGGAAAAATCGACTGAATGAACGCTACAAGACCGTCTGACAGAGAAATCGGCAAATTGTGTTCAGCAAGGAAAGCACACAATTTGATTTCTATTGATTTTGTACGATCGTTACTATTGATTGCAGCCCTTTTCCACATGGTATCCACGTTGTGGTTGGTAGTGCGGTTGTTTGATGCCTGATTTTTTTCGTGACTTTTACTTTTTGAGTGCCTTATCAATCCCGTTTTCGAGCAGGTCAGCACTTTATCACAGGCTTTGCACAAAGGTTTCAGCTTGCCATCACTATCGACTTTCTTGCTGAGCCACATTTTAAATTCGTCGCGTTGTAGCCAACTATCAACAAATACTTCTTGTTTTTTCACCCTTTTCGAGGATAATTTTGGACCAGGCACTTGTCCTGCACGCTTTGTACCGGTTTGCAGTGGCGAGTTATGTGACCTGACTTCATCTTCTGATGAAGATACTTCAGAATCGGAACTTGAGTTATCAATCATTATTTGGAAGGTTTTTCAACTAGTTTATATATCAACTTTAAACAGTTTAAAGTGGATTAAATTAACATAAATGAATATATTTCGAGTTTTGAAACGAATTTCGCTAAAACATTGAGGTATTGAGCCTGCGTTATTTATGTACAAATATATCCCATAGACCATAGTGTTCCATAATGTCCCATGCATGCATCAGACACCACTCACACCAGTCTCTTATTTATCTTTTACGTTTTTTAACCTGGAAAGTTTGTAATGAGCTGTTTTACCACATTAAATTACTGAAAAAGTTCGAATTGTAAGATTTCCTTCCGTTTTCCTTCCATATGACAGAATTTCCTTCCAATTTCCTTCCAAATGGTATTTCCTTTTTTTTTCCTTCCAAATGCCAAAATTTCCTTTTGGAAGGAAATTTCCTTCCAAGTGGAAGCACTGTTTGTAAGAAGGAACCTTTCTGGGAATTTGGGATATGTCCACAGTGTTTATTATCAAGCAATCTTATGTTATATTCTGCCCTGTTTTGCATATTTATATGCTCAATGAAAATAAACCTATTGAACACTAACAAGGGTATGGTAAGACTGAGGTTGACAAAAACTTGGTTTATTGGAACACAGTTAATTGGAATGACTGCAAACAGGATTGGACTGAGAGGCACATGGCCTTAGCATTATGTTTGAACTCTAAACACTTATACAAGCTTTAGTAGTCATAATCACAACATGATTCCATAATGCACCAGTCATTTCAATTCCCCGACACCCCATCTCGGGCATACCCGGGGCAATCGCCTCCTATTCACTAGTTTATCATTGAATTTACATACCTAGAAAGCAATACCCCCAGTGAATACCCCCAGTATGTCCGAGGGGGGGTTGGGGGTTTCAAATGACTGGTGCACAAGTTTAAAAGAAGTTATAAAACTAATTTATTCACATATTTGCTTATTAGGTGATGGTTAAACTCAAAATGAGTGGAGATGGTGAATAATTCCTACTTGCTGAAATATTGGGTGGTTTAAATCTAAACCAAAAACAATTTCAGCAAATGTGTATAGCCGCTGGGTGTGACTACCTTACAAATGTGAAAGGTGTTGGCATACATACAGCATATCGCTTTGTAAAACATTCAACTGAGGATTTGTTGGAACTATTGTCAAAGAAAGGGGGAACAGAGGACTACAAAATTGTTTCAGCAAGGTTGAGGCAGTTTTCAAACACCAGACAGTGTTCGACTTGAATACCCACTCAACTGTTCCTCTAGAGAAATGTGAGGTTGCTCTTCCTGAAGATGTCCAGTATCTCTGTGGGAAGTATCCTAAAACCATAAATTAAATGATTGTCTATCACTATAATTGAAGAATTTGTGATACAAAATAATTTGTTCCAGTTGTGTTATTGTTCTTAACTTACTATAGTAAACTGGCCGATGTCTATGCAAATGAAATGACTGTTGGCAATATCAATACAAAAAGTGGGGAAAAAGTCAATGCCTATTCTCCTTTAGTAAAGGTAATATTACGACTAGTCCTTCTACAGATTCAATGAATAAAAACAAATGTTCTCATATACCTTTAACCAATTTGTTCAAATGTACCCACTTCAGTATTTTACTCTGCCTAACGGCAAACAAATTTTCTTCTCAGTGATAGAATCAATACATACAGGCCAGTTAATGGGTTGATGTGTAGTTTAAGAACTGAACTGAAAATTAATTTAATACTGTCATATCAGGCCTGGTGTCATATAACATGTTGTAATCATTCATAGGGCCAAGCAACTGGTGAACAAAATGGTAAAGAGGATTCTGAATTGATGAAAACACCATTGCCAGACTCTGATGGTAAGTTGAAGTTGTGTATATTTTCATATACAGTATAACTTAAACTTGCATAAAATGAACCAACAAAATAAACCAAGTTTGTCCATCACTCCATCGTGTGGAAATGTTTAATACATAATACTGATCTTATTATAATACATAACAAATTAAGTAAAATATGAATAAAGTCTGTTTGAAAAATAAACTGTAAATTAAAACATTACTACAGTACTGTAAGTGTGTTCCATTTTTGTACACAGTGTAAATCTTTACTAAGGTCATTTATAACATAACAACAATGATTCTTATATTTGTCTTGGGGTTGATCAGTGTCGGCTGCGCCATTGACAGAAAGATTGTAGAAACATGTAAGCCTATAACAGAGTAAAAATCGTTCTCACCGTTTCTAGCAAAGGACCTTCGTCTTAACACTAATTAGGGAGCTTTAGCATCTCGAAAATTGGCGACGGCAACGGCTGCCGGAAATGAAATTTACTTTCGGTAGACGTCTTCCATATCTCCTGCTTACCGTCCTACCTTGGCGCGAACGTGAGAAACCCCATTTTGCCGTTGTGTAGAAAACGTGAGTACAATTTCGCTTCTTAGTCATGAATGTTATGCTTTAATCAATTCGTTATTGTTTTAATATATTTTGTGAAAACGTATGAGTGGTATTTTTAATAATTATTTGAGCTTTTGATAAAAACAAATGTATTATTGTTAGGTGAAGGCAGACAGGAAAATATGGCGGCTAGTGATGGAAAACCGAAGTAAGTACTGACAGAATGACCCAAAAAGTTAAATTTAATTTTCTTTCCAAGGAAAATCGTTAAAATTTCGCTAACTTTGTTTCTTTGTTTTCTTAAACGTTTATAAGGCCGATGGAATGGACGGAAGAACACGACCTGTATTTGCTTCGCGAAATCATAACAAGCGAGGTTTTCTCGTTCAAAAAAGGAAGCGTATCTCGAGGAGAAAGATGGGAAGCAATAACAGAAAGTTTAAATCAAGCTGACCACCCAAAGTTTGTCATTAAAGATAAACGAGGTGTAAGAGACCGTTGGGTTTTGCTGCAAAAGAAATTTAAGAGCAAAATACGTTTAGAAGAAGCTGCCAGTGGAATCGCTGTCGAAGAGCCCACCGAGAAAGACGTCTTGCTTGAACAACTGGTCGAAAAAGAGAATAGTGTTGTTGTAAACGAATACAACAAGCAAATGGAAGACAAAAGTAAAGCAGACGATATGAGGATGAAAGCGTTAGAAAGGCTGAGCCAAACCAAGAGACGAAATGCATCACCAAATAATGATGAGAGCAAGGACAAGGCAAAACGTCCAAAGAAGAGTACAAAACCGTTGATAGAGTTTCTACAAGAAAAAGCTAAGTCTGATCGAGAACTTCGCCAGCAAGAATTGGAATTAAGAAGAGAAGAGCAAGAAAAGAACCAAAATCGTATGATGTCTGTGCTGCAAGGACAACAGCAGATGAGCGAAGCATTTCTCTCTGTTGTAAACAAACTTCTTCAAAAGTGAGCACTTGTTTGGACTGTTATTTTTTCTATTATATATAATCTTTTATTGCAAGCTCTTTTCATGATATCATGTTAATTATTTTCTCAAGTTAATTATTGTTCCGTTTACTATATTTTTCACTGACTTTTAATTTTCACCAAGCAAATTAATATTGTTTATGTTTGTATTTGTATTTGCTGGAGTTAAGAGTACAATTAAAATATACAAATAAAAGTTATTGAAAAAGCTAGTCTTCAGATGTATTTATAATTCGTGTCACTTCAATGTTATTATACAAACATATTATTATTCATGCCCATTATCAAATGTGTATTCGTAATGATATTTTTCATACACATGGATTAAAACATATATATATATATATATATATATATATCAGTCATGATATATATATGACATGAAATACCAAGATATGGAAAACTGAAACTCTGCTGTAACATGTTATGAACATTAGCTAAAGTATATTAATTGTCCAGTTTTTATCACTGATAATACTCTTCAAGAGAAGGAGGATCAAGCTTAAAATAAATTGAGGTTTGATTGCCATACAGGCAAGTTAAGGCATTTCGAAGCAGTGCACTGGTAACATACATTTTCCCAATGCTACTGAGACCAACTTTTAAATTTTTCTTATAATCTAAGAATTTAAATGAATTTATGACATCCCCAAATAGCCATTCTACAGAAATCCTGACAGCACTCATGGATGTATTGAAATCACCCATTGGAGGTACAAGTGGTACATGCCGAAATGGGGTTTGCAGATGTATTCTTAAAGGGTATGCCATATCCCCATATATACACATAGGCTGACCCGTTGAGGAAAAGGCAAATTGCTGTAGGTCATTTAGTAGCCCTGAATCGGCCAACATCCCGGCGTCATGTTTTCTGCCTTCTGCAATAAAAACAAGGTATATATGAATATCAAAAAGTATATGGTATTATGTATAATATATAGTAATTCATATGTAATGTTTAAAACACGAGCAGCAGTGTTTTATCAGATATAAAACACGAGGCTGCTGCATTTGGTAAGTTCATTGGCGTAGTAATTTTGAAAAATAACGTTGTCTAAGCCGAGAATATCAAAGCTGAAGTTTATGTAAATTAGGATGAATCTTTATCACATATAAAGATACGACATGGTGGTGATTTTCCTTTGTGTTTTCTTCATGAATTATTAATGAGTTTTTTAAATATATATATAGTAATGCATAATTACTAATTAGATTAAAACATTATATATATTTTTTGAGATACAAAGAAGGCCATCAAAAATGTTTCTGTTGATAAAATTGTTTTTTACTATCAATTTATACTATTACATCAATTAATGCAATGTGAATCTATTTTACCATTCATGCAATGGAGATAAAATAATTACCCACTGGTCCATATATGTTTCCAATTAATCCATTTGGCAGTGCAATGGATTGAAATTTAAAAGCGTGGACCCTTTTGTGGCCATTGTATACAATCCTTTGTCCTTGACCAGGTCTCGATATTGCTCGTACTGTTCCATCAAAGCCATTCGCATAGCGTTCTAGCATCAAAGGATTTAGAAGGAAGTTGTTCCATTCAGTTATGCGATGAGCATTGGTGTCATAAATCTTGTCAATGACATGGTTTGTTATGAGACTCAAGACTGATACTGGCCTTCCAAATCTCGGTATCATGTCACTGTAACGACATGGATATGCTAAACGTTTTAGTAGCATGCAAAGGCCTTCCATGGCTCCACAAGTGCTTCTTTGCTCGCATTTAAGTGTGGCAAGTAGTTGCAAGGCTTCCACAAGTCGAGGTAGGTCGCGTTTTTCTACACGGAATTCCGCTTTACACTCAGCTTCTTCAATGTTGTCGAGTTGAAATGCATTATATTGCTCATAATTAAAATCTGGATTTGTTGATTGGAAATTGTTGTATAAAACGATAAACTCTTCATCCGAAATAAAATTGTTAGTGTATGAAAGCAATAGCATATCTCTACATTCTTTAAATGTAGCCATTCATGGAGATAATTATTTTAAAATATAAAAGCAATACACAAAATGTTGCGACGGCGTTTCAGTATTTGCTAAAGCTGTTTTAATTTTGGCGGGGACGCTGATGTATATCCAGTCCCTCTCCGTCTATGCCGTTGCCGTCATCGCCAATTTTTGAGATGCTAAAGCTCCCTATTCTCTATGACGAAGGGCCTTTGCTTGAAACGGCGAGAACGATTTTTACTCTGTTATAGGCTTGCATGTTTCCTCCTTAAACCACCTAACTCTAACTATCCTCAAGCTTAGCCTTGAAAAACAGTTGTACCCATGACTAGTTTTGTTTTTCTTTATTTTTGGCGGGAACATGATGTCACACATTTGGTGCCAAAAATTTGGTTTAGTAACATTTCATATTTGCTGACTTTTCTGTAAAAGTTGAATAGACGTTATGCATAATGATTGGTCACAAGGCATGATGCTCATAGGGAATGTTGGTCTTAATGGTCAGTTGTCTAATAATAGCCAAAAATGCGGTATATTCAAATTTTAAAACGTCATAACCTTTTATTGAATAAAGATATTTCAGTTTAATCTTAAAATCGGTAAATTTAAATTTGTAAATTTAACAAAATCTGCCATTTCCAAAACAGTATTCAAATATAAAATGTTACGAAAACAATTTTTTGGTGCCAAATGTGTGACGTCATTTTCCCACCAAAAGTAAGAAAAACTAGAAACAAAAAACATACAATTTCTTAAAAAGAGATGGTGTGAGATTTGAGAGCGATTGTATTAAATTTGCCAAAGTTATTTGAAGTTGGCTGATTTTGGAGTACTTTATGCTAAGCATATAACAGAATACAACAGTGAACTACTCTGTTCTTCTCATATTTAAGGTGATATTAATTGTCCAGAATTTTTATGCGAGATCATTCATGTTGATCAATTGTCTTCTGTTTCCTGGCAAATCCCCCAATTCCCAGTGATGATCTTGGAATTTACCTTTGTCCAATTCAAGAAAGGCACAGAGATACTTAAAGGTGTAATCCAAAAAGGCGAGTTGGTGAACATTCAACCAGGAATATTCACTTGTACTTCTCACTGTGAAATAGTAATTCATGGTGAGAAGTATACTGTGCTGTGGAAGCTAGTACCAGAGAAAACAACCGCTAGAAGATCTATGAGCAGTGGAAGCGAACCTTCGGTGTCCGACACTATACGTGACGACTACAGGGTGGAGGAGATGGATCATTGTTTGCCATTTAAGGTTCTGGGAACTTGTTATATGGTAGATAGACAAAACGCCCTTGAGGAAGCCTACACCCACTTAGAAGAATATAACAGACCTATTTTTGCAAAGATTGAGGCTGAGCCAGACAACCCTTATGACAAGCATGCAATTGCAGTTTATGTTATGTCTTCATCAGATTATGAAAAAGTAGGGTTCTTAGCAAAAGAACTCACACAATATGTTCACCCAGTCCTGTCCGACAAATCACTTGATGTGTCTGTGAAAAAGATTCGTTTTTGTACCACCTATTGCATGGTTGGATTCTATTTGACAATTAATATCACCAAGAAAGGTTTATGGGATAAACAAGTCATCAGTGCCAGCAAAAGAGTAAAATAGTGAACAACTAATTACAATAAATATATGTTCTTTGACTTTGTATGTTTGCGTGGTGATCATTCGATGAACAAGTTTTATTTTCTGGAAAACACCAGTTTATTGAGTTTATTATTTCTGCAGAGCTTTGGATCTGTGTGCCCGGATCCCTTCACCAGTGCAAGTAATGTTCATTCAATTGTGTTTATTTGTACTTGTAGATCCAGGCACACAGATCGAAAGCTCTGCAGAAATAGAAATATGTGGTGTTTTCCACAAAATAAAACTTTATTTAATAAATGCATGTTGAGTGTTTTAAGTTAATCAATTGTAGCATATTACCTCTGCACTGGTGGCAGTTCCACAGGTTCCCTATGAAACTTAGCCCTTGTCGTCAGCTGTCCTCTCTGCGGCAAGGACGCCCTGTTTGCTACAAACACCCCTGGGTCACCTCGTCGTGACAGGTTTACCTTGTCAAGTCTCTTTGCCAGTTCCATTGGATTGCTGATTAAATGAGGGCAATTCAAAATATGTGTACCGTTCCTTGGTTCCAGACCAATAGAAGAATTTTAAACCAGGGTATTTTAATTCTCTTCGTGAACTCATTAAAAATCTTCCTTTGGGCATCAAGAAACTGTTTGATGTCGAATATATCACCAAGCATTTCATGCATGAGACCAATAATCCCTTCAACATCATCTGACCCCGAGGCTCGAGGGTGCTCTGGAGAAAGACCTCGATCTTCATATTCCACACGTCGCTGCTCTCTACTCTCCAGGTTGGCTACAAGGCCAATGACAATCTCTTGAGTCAAACCACATATGCCTTTTATTCTTCTAGTTATAAAATATTAAATAGCATATTAGCCGGCAATGCACCCAAATGCGCCCTGCCCTACTTTAGTATTTACTCTGTCTAACTCTAGACGATTTTACTTGGCAGTGGTAGAGTACTACCAGTGAATGGGTTAAGTAATATATATATATATATATATATATATATATATATATATAGTTAACTTTTAATGCTGAGTCGCTACTCGGAGTTTCACGCTTACGCGATCTTCAGGCAACTAACAGATTACAAGGTCTACTGTTATTATATTACATTGGTTGATTACGTCATTAGTTTAGTTGGTGTTTCGTTACATGTCTGCACTTCGCAAAGAATTCAGTTCGTTTATTTAGAAAGTGTTTATTTCTTGCTTTCATCAACAAGAGCTTTTCTTCTAAGCACAAATTGCATCGTTTTTGACCGACTTTGTATGCCGCAACATGCTTGACAATGGACCACTTGATCTCGTATTCGTGATTTCCCTCCTTAAGCTTCCAAATGTGCTTGGATAGCTCAGTGTCATAGGCATATTTTGCGTGTCGAAAAGATTTCACGTGATTGCGCTATCTTTCTTTGAAGTTGTTAGCCGTTATTCCAAGGTATTTCTTTATTTCTCCGTTGTCGCTCGTTGTAACTTCAGCCTGGTAGACTACGCTCTATGCTAAACAATTTCCAGGGATTGGGCACTCGGTTGGTCGTTGGCAGTTGCATGTGCGTGATTCGTTGTTCATGTTTGTGCGTATTGTGGCGTTTCTTGTCAGTGTGCGGTTGTTGTGTTTGCGAATGAAGCTTTTCATGTTTTCTGTGCAGCTGTAGCTAATGCGTATTGTGTGACGGTTGAATAGAGTGTGTAGTTTCTGTGATAGTGGGAAGTGTTTGCCAATGAGTTGTAAAAATTCTCGTGCTACGTTTGTCCTGACGTTTTTGCTGTAAGGCGGGTTATACCATATCACGTTGCGTCGTCTGTTTCGTCTGTGTGAGTTATTTCTGTTCTCGTTTGTTTCGTTGGTTGGTTCGTATGTTAGGTTTGTGTCGAAGTTGCTTTGTTTAAGGGCGTCATTGTATAGTGGTGCAGCTGTGTTAAACGTTTCCTAGTCGCATGATAGTTTGTTGATTCGTTTGTTAATCGATGCTGGCAATTGTCGGATGATACATGGTGGGTGGTTTGATAGACGGTTGATGTAAAGTGGTTCGTCATTAGGTTTTCGGTAAGGTTTGTAAGTACCGTTTGTTAGGTCAAAAGTTACGTCGAGAAAGTTCACGGTCTTCTGGTTGGCTGTCGC